>JAXGGA010004689.1:0-85498 GCA_038373865.1 Uloborus plumipes | reverse complement strand
TTTTTTTTTCTTTCTTTCTTCCTTCCTTTCTTTTTTGATTATTTATTTTTTCAACGAACTGCGTATTAATTTTTTCCTCCGCTATATGCGCCCTTTCGAGCTTGCGCCCCTAGGCCAATACCTAGGATGGCCTAATGGGTAATCCGGGCCTGACCTCAAGCAGAACGACGTGTCCGAAAATGACGATTTTTACTTTATTCCTGCATGGTATGTAAAATTTTTTTCTGCATCGACCCATGAGAACGTTATTCTATAAAACAAATTCTTTCATAATTATTTAGCTGCATTAAAAGAGCGCAAATTCCATCCTTTGCATGCATCCGACAATCGTTTTCGCCCCCTGCTGAAACGTTGCGAAAATGGACTTGCGTTAGTCTGATTTTGAAGTACAGAACTTTTATCTATAAGAAAAGGTAAGTATACTTAGAAATTTTGACCAATCAAAACACAATAAGTCAAACATCTGCTGACTTCTGTTTCGTTTCGGTGATAAATTGTATTATTATTGTCCTTTAAACCTTAAAAAATTTAAGAAGTATCTTTCAGACACAATTACCATAAACAACATCCGTTCTTTTGCTAATAAGTAAAACGTGAATTTTATGCTGCGTCGCACTGCACAGAAGGCGACATCTCAACTCATGCATAACATTAGCTCTGCCACTACTTCATTTAGAGAAAACCGAGTGTATGGCGACCGAAAACGGTCGTTGCTAAAAATTGTGATTATGTGCAATTTCCTATGCAAATATGCTCATCATTTGTATGCCCCAGACAAGGTTTACTGATTCCTTCTGTCACACGGATTAGAGGAAATGGGTGTGAGGGACATAAAAGAAAATGATTATTAATGATAAATCTGTCTCGAATCTTTGATTTGTTTGAAGAGATAGCAGGTGGGGAATCAGCGGTCGCCTGTGGTTGGTTCCTTTCCTTGTTCAACTGTCTTTAAATATAGGTTTAGAGCTTCTATGATGGCCGAAGTGACTGTTGAATCTAAAATTTAGAGTAGGATTTCTTCATTTTCTTTAAATGGCTTCTCATGAAAAAAAACAGACGTTCTTCCAATTATTTTGCAAAATGTGTGTTCTTTGTTGTGTTGCTTAACAAACTGAAGCCAAATTTCGAAGTGATTTAAATTTAATCATTTATTTACATGCATAATTTTGTAATATAACTGCAATAATAGTTAATAAGCAAGCATTTGGTTTTAACTTTTGTCTTTTTTCTGTAACTATTGTTTTTCCTTCTGTAAGTTTTTCTGTAGTGTATAATAACAAATCATTCTTTTATTTTTAAATTATTTTTAAATCAAGTTTTGTAAATTATTAAAATATTTCATGTAGTTTTGTTAAGAATAGATCATAGATCTTACTATTAAACACCCACTCCCAAATATTAATTTTAATTAACGAAAAAAGCTCTATTTCATTGAAAATGGGGAGTGTACGAACAGTTTTGTGATCCATTGTACGTGAGCGTGCGTTAGCATACATGGTACTTGAATTGCTGGAGGAAGGATAAGGATACTCAATCTTGCGTAGAAGGGTTTGTAGACTGTTTTCAGAGTTCATAAACCGTTCGAAATTTCATTTCAAAAGTTGTAAAATTGCTCACTTCTGTGCAAAGGAATTATCGTATAGTTGCAAATTCGGTCACATAGGAAGCTCATAAAATACTACATTTGATGAAGTTTATTGAAAGGCTGTGTATTGGTTGAAAAACTTGAAATGTTTAGTCTATTTTAAACCCATGAGTTACTCTAGCAATTTGCGAATGCTATAGTCTCCTCTTTTATTTTCAAGTCTAGAGACGCAGCACCCCAACATTAAAAAATAATAAATAAATAAATAAATGAACTAACTATATATGTAATGTCAAATTGTCATTACTGCTCTCCGTAAAGACTAGACATTTCAAGTATATTTGCTGCATCGTTTGTGTAACAGGGGTGAATGCAGTTACATAATTATAGTATGGATGCCAGGTTTAAGGTGTGTTTTAGGTTTTTTTAGAGGAAGGGAGGGACTCTGTACTATTTGGCCTCCGTGGCTGTTGGGGGGATGTGTAGGGCATCTCTGCCACTTATGCAGTGCTGTAATGAGGGTTGGGGGATGTAGTTTCCAAATATGGGGCCTTTTATTTTTTTTAAAAATAAAATTTACTGCAAATTGGCGTGAGTCACCAAAAAATAACTGTTTTTTTTTTTAATTTAGCTGGCCCAGTTGTCTAAACCTTTTTTTTTTTTTGGTCCAAACAAAAATATGCTAAACCAATATTTATCCTTTTAAAGAAGGTGCGTTCAATCAATTAATTTTTCCCAACTACAGTTTTGAAAAATGTAAAAAGACTTCCGTATTAAAATCGGCATTATGTGTCAAAACGGAAAGTTCTGGAGACAGGGGGTGGCCCTCCAAAACCACCTCCGGCTTCGCAACTGGTTAATTTATAATATCTCGCGCTCTTTTGAAATCAAATAAACTTCTAAACGTCTATCACACTCTTTATGCCGATGCATAACAAACAGAACTTCTGTTCCACCTGCGAAACTCAAACAATATGCTTGAAAAGATTTGATGCATGCGATATGTCAAATGCTTCCCACAAAAGCATGAGCTACATCTTCAAGTGGTTTTCGAAACAGATTTTTCAACGGAGAAAAAAGAAGGAGGGGAAGTGTTTTCACGTATTATTAACTATACCCACCATGCCACCTTTTTCATCATAAAATATTTAATTCAATTAATCATTTCTTTCTCTTTCCTCATAGGTTAAAATTAATAATATTCGCATTCTCTGAGATCATTTTTCCTCGTCAGACGATTGTAATTATCGTGAACTTCACTGTATCCGTCACTGCATCCTTCGCGAACGCGAGGTCACTCTGAAGCAATGGATATGCAAGTGGAGTTCGAAAAATAAATCCGATACGATCGTTTTTATGTTTGTATATTTTAATGCGTAATTTCTGCCAATGAGGCGAATCCATGTACTGCTCTTGAATTTGAAAACATATTTGTTAGTTTATTTTTAAGATTTTTTGAGATGCAATGAAGTATCGATGTTCTACTGTAGTGAACTCCAAACTTGTTTGATCTATCACACTGTTGATTAAAGTAAAACATAAATTTTAAAATGTAATTTAATATTAACAATGTGATTGTATTTCAATTTCTTCGTGTATTTGGTTTTAATTATTGTCACACTCGAAACAGGTGCGTAGTACTTGACACAGGTACGTATACAGCCAAATGCAGGTGGTCATTATCGGAGCGTGGGGATAAAAAGGGAGTTTTTAGGACCCAAATACAAGTTTATAATTGTTAAAGTTATATTTGAATAATACACTTAAAGTAAAAAATGCAGCTAGTTTTTTTTCCAGGACGTAAAAGTACTTCTTAACCTTTTTTAGATGACTGAAATTCATTTTGAAGTATTGTATGATACAAAAACAGCGAGTGCCATAATAGTGATCCATTTGATTAAAAAAAAAAAAAAAAAAAAAAAAAAAACAGCAAACTTTCTAAGGATGAAATAGAAAATTCCATTTAAAGAAAGAGTGTGTAGTTTTGAACAGTAACATATAGAATTTTTGGATGCTTTGTTTAAATATATAAATAATTAAATCAAAACAATGTTTGAAAAATTCTAATTGCCCCCTTTTTTTTCATTTTGTACCTAGCTACATTTTTGCGGCTTATTTTCGATTTTTAATGCTTGAAATACCCTTGTAGAGGTTAGAGATGCACCGATTAATCGGCCAAAAAATATTTTTCAAATATTATTCTTTAAAGTATACCTTCACTAAGAAACTATGATGAATGATTTTATTAACAGTAATAATAATCCTCACAGTTGATATAAAATATTTTTTTTAAACTAATTCTCCTATTTTGAATAAATATACATAGACAATGTTGCAACACTTTTCATGTGGCGATAGTTTTCTCCTTAGCACAGTGCTTTTTGATAACCTCTAATTTTCAAAGAATAAAAGTATTGAATTAAATTGCTACTAATTAATAAAAAATATGAATTAAAAGTACTCCTAAATTGGAGTGATCGCCACAGACTCCCCCTCAGCCTTTCTTTTTTTGCATTTTTATATCCAATTGGCATAGCTAACAATGTGTTAATAATATTATTGACAATAATAAGAAAATTGGTTTTAAGAAATATGATAAAATATTGAAATTATTATGTGAAAACTAGAAAAATGGAAAAAGAAATCTTCTTTTAGAAATAAATTACTTACTATTTCTAGGCTTGGAATTGTGTAATAGAGAAAAAACAGTGTTGGTAAAATTGATAGTAGAAAAACAATTATCCTTATCATTAATCGGCTTGACCGATTAATAGGCCGATTATCAACAGCCGATTAATCAGTAATCGGCCAATTTGCTTATCGGTGCATCCCTAATAGAGGTGTTAAAAAATTTATTTTGGCCACAGTTATTCATTTGTATTTGAGAACAGTCTCCTGTTATACTCAAAATTGAGCCCTCTTTTACGATTTTGGCTTTTTAAATTGCTGAAAAATCTGTGTATAACGAGAAACGATTGTGAATCCTAGTGAATCAAACTTTTTGAACGTCAAACGGAATTTTGTATGTTCGCGTGTGTATTTTGGGATACATCCCCTGCTTAACTCTTTTTTTTTTTAAATTTATTTTTTTGACCAGTGAAAAAATCTAAAAGTAACCATATAACTCTCCAATGTTTATCTCTAGCTACTCCACTATGTATGATTTATCCCATTTACTTGTTAAAAAAAAATATCTCGTGAAATTAAGTTAAAAAAGAAACTTTTTAATGCAACGTCTATCGTAAGTGGTTTGAAACTATTACTCTGAAAGATTATAGCCAAATAAATTTCCTTCCCTGTCTAAAATATGAACATACAATCATTTTCAACTCATGTGAAATAGAAAATCAGATTAAATAAAACTTACATAACACTTAGTTAATGAGAGCAACAGCCACAGAAGTCGTATAAATTTGCAAGAGTCCTTAGTCGATATCGCCCGTGGTTTTTAAGAGTAAAAAGGAAACATTCTGTTCTCGTTCTGTGAAATAAAACTCTTTTTATCTTCCGCACGACCCATGGGGATGGGAACCTGTTCGGAATGCGACGAAAGGCGAGATTACAAGCACTTGGTTCCCCCGTGTTGCCACCTGACTCATTAAAATTCCTCTTAGTCTGATTTGCATGCGGGCCAGCCTTGAATAGATCAACGAAGGCCGCTGTCGTAGGTAGATATTGGTGGAATAACGAATCTTCGGTTCGGAGGAATACGTCACATAGTTTGTTTTAAAATATCCATCTTTGATCTTATTTCCTCTTTAAGTATATTAAACAGTTCTTTCAGTCAGGTTGAAAAACATTTTATAATGACTTTTTCTACATTGGTAAAATTGCATATTCGTGTAAATCATGGTAATTCAATGCACTTTTTTTGCCGGAATATAGGTAATGATTTATTTAATTTCAATGCTTATTACGATGTCACCCAGAAGTATTTTTAAACGAATACATAAAAAAGAAATAGAAACAAGTTTCCGCCGCTTTGACAGAAGATGGCAACACCAGTAAATTATGGTTGAAATTTTCAGATGTAAAACTTCATAACGTAATGTTGAATGTCTGGCAACACAATAACCTTGAAGTATTAGCAATTTTTATTAGCATCACGTAAGTTTATCGTGAGAAATATTGAGTTTTGACCCGAATTAGTGTCATATGTATTTGCGTTGTAATATGCTTCTTTAATTTGAAGAAATTGCACCAGACATTGCCTTTTTCTGTTATTACTACTTCCAATCAAACATAATCTGTAGTTCTTTTAGAATAAATTACAAAAAAAAAAAAAAAGCAAAATTGCGTTTTTATAAATACAGGATAAATATTATCAATCGCAACCATAATTAGTGTATGCATAAATCTTGAAGATCCTTACTTATCATTTATTAGTAGCGAACAATTGGTATGTGGCACAGGAATATTCCCTGTTTAATGGAATTAACCATAAAGTGATGGAAATGAGCCACAAATTGATGTTTTCTTCGATTTATACGAATTTCATGTATAAACTTTTTACAAAAATTAACCGATTTGTATTTATAAATGACAAAAATATTGTGAAATCTTGTATGATCACTCTTTTTCTGAAAAATTATTCTTATGCTCTAAATTACACACTCGCAAATTACTCTTGCATAATCCTTACCTTTCGTTGCAATCAGGCGCATTGTATTTGAACCAAGAAAAGTTTAAGTTTTTTTTTTTTTTTTTTGAGGGAGGAAAAAAGGATAATTATAGTATTGAAAATTCTAAATCATGTCAATCGAACAAGTCAATTAAGCTGTTCACGCTTTACACGTTGACTGTTCAGCGTTGATGAGTTCCACAAAATTGCCCTCCACAGATAATAAAAAATTGAGAAGAAATTTTCCCCAAAATGATTCCACTCGGATAGTAGATGCTCTAATTTTGTGCTGCGAAGTCGCGCGCCGCTTAAATATTCCATTTCCTCCGATCATATAAAACCGATAGATTCCCCCCAAACAAGATTCGTTCATTAGAAGTAAAAGAGCGGCATTAGATTTCCTTCAATTTACCTCCCGTTTACTCCCAACAAGCGACGCTAAATCATCGCCTGGATTTTCCGACTAACCCTTCGGGACTCTTTTGTTACGCGCGCCCTAACAATGTAACCACGAGCAGCCAATCATGAAGCAATAACTTACCCCGCTCCGGCGACCTAATGGACTTCGATGTGTATACTGCACAGCGAAGCGCGGAGTGATTTGCCTTTTTTTTTCCCGCGCCGATCGGCCATTTTGTTTTCTCTGTTCCAATTCTGTGGAATGACTTACGGGAAATGATACGACTGAAAAAGAATTTTAGAACGCGCTATTTTCCTTAAAAATGTGTACAAAGAGATTGAATGAAAAGATTTTAACTGAGATTAGAGGGAACGGGATGATACGAATTTCGGTTTTGAATGTTTAGGATATTTTACTTTTTTATGTTTGTTAGCAACGTATTTACAGCATAACTTGTTGTTCCGAAATTGTAAAAAAAGGAGCGCTATATTTTCTCTCAATATAGCTCTCCTCGGGATTATTAGTCGCCCTCTAATCTCGGAGTAAGACTTTTAAGACAATACAAGGTAGATGTCAGCACTTTGGGACTAGGGATTTTTTTGATTCAGAACGAAGGTCAAACAACCCCTGCTGTAATACCCGCAGAGGTATTGATTGATAATGACTCATATTTTAACGCAAAACACTTTGTTCATAAACGTAAACAACTTGTGGAGCAACAAAGGCAAAAGTTACACATGAAGCTTAATTAATGAAATTTAATGCTAATATAACGTTAGGAAATATTTAAATATTTAAAACCAAGTTGGCGACAAGATTTGCCATAAAGAAAGATGCCAAATCAAGTGAGCGATACTGGAGAGATTTGCCCAAATTCTCACAGAACTCAGATAATGAATTTCTCTAGCTCGTTTACTATGATCCGATCGTCTATCTCTGTAAATCTGTCTTTCCTGCATCGGTTGTAACCAAGGGGTGTAAGCAGTGATATCTTTAACGCCACCGCAATCGTACTTCACGCATTAAAAACTGGAAATTCGCCCAAGAATTTATGCTTCCAGTACACACTTTGAATTTTAAATTAATCAAGCTTTTTGGAAAATAGGAGAGGGAAGGATTTTTAAAATATTACATTTGAAAATTTAACTACTTTGAATTTAACTTGGAATTCTTACTTGGAATTTAAAAATACTTCTACTTTATTTTTACTCTTAATTTTTAAAAGTTTTATATTTTAATATTTTGTTATTTTTATAACTTAAGATGTACTGAAAGCGAAAACAACAAGTGTAAGCATTTTCTTTCCTCACCATCTTTATTGTGTCATTCCATCAAACTAAATTTTACTCCTTTTAGAGCATCAACGTGAATTTTGCGTTTTCACGCCTTGCAGAAAAATCCTTGCAACAGCTTTGGGTGCGAGTAATTTAAATTGTTCTACTCGCTCTCTCTCTTTTAGGCTTTTTACATCCATTTAGTTACTGTAATGCTGATTTCTGATTTTAGACGTAATTTAAAATATAAATATTTTACTTTTTCTTAAAATTCTTCAATAGTGAAAATGCTGTCCTCTATAATTGTTACACTTAATAGGTGTTTTAAAGTTTCTCCGAATTCATGAAGTACTAAAAATTCATTTCAGAAATATGTTTGTTTAACTTCGAGTACACGCACCCAGTTTGTAGCTATAAGAATCTATGAATCGGCTGATTATAAATTCTTTTGCTCTGCTGCAGAAAATTTATTTAAAAAAAAATCTATCAAATAAGATTGATGCATATTTCTTTTCTATCTAGATCCTTATCTCCTCAAGTTTTTCGTTCTCATTGGTTCAATATTAATTAAAAGCATGAAGATGCCGTTAACACAACACGAAAACTAAAAATGTCTTCCATGAAAGAAAAAACTCCCAGGGGAGCCGCGAAGGGGTTTTGAGCTGTAACTCCCCAATATCTTTGGTTTTAACACGGATTTGCCAATCCTAATATGTCAATTTATATTCATACTAGGACTTACAATCAGACCCTCACCTTCAAAAGGTAAATTCTGGTTGAAAAGTCAGAGGTGGAAACCGTTTAGTTGAAAAGTTGTTTAAATCTTCTCAGAACTACGAAAGGTGCACACCTAAAGGGGTATTAATGTTATGAAAAAACTTTTTGATGTAAGAATCAGAATTAAAAAAAGAATTGTTCTCCAATCTGAAGTAGGTTTTTTTTTCAATCGAATTATCTTTAGCAGTGCAAGACTTTATAAACAAAGTATTATTTAGTACGTAGGTGAGGAAAACGTGTTGTGTCCTCCTCAAATTGTTTTTGCTCTGCTTTGGGTCGGCTAACTCATGCAGAAACAAAACGTTCATTCTTTACCAAAACATAATATCAAATCAATCACTCCAAAAGAAAAATGATGCCTATTTACGAACATGATTTAGCTTCAATCGTATACAAGTTTTTAACTGCCTGGATTCTGCATTACCTACTGTCTACTAAGTGAAGTACAGCGTCTAATAAACACGGTTACGCGAAGTTTTATGATTAATTTATTTGGCGTTGTTCATCCAATCATAAAATAGCACTCCAACACTCCGAAGTGTAGCTAGCATAGGCAGATCATTTTCAAAGGCTGTATTAAAAAAAAAAATACTTTTTTTAATATACTGGTCAAATCTACCTCAGCTACCAACACGAAGGATTGAATATCCTTCTGTCATGAAGGATTGAATGTCAAAAAGTCAGAACCCTTAAATAATAATTCTTAATGAGTAGGTAATAAATAATAGGAATTTTGTGTGAATCAGTCAAATATTTTCTCTTTGAGTTTACTTTTTCTTTTTTTTTGGAACTAACTGAAGTGACCGAGAAAAGGAGTTTCATTTTTATTAAATTTAAGTTTATAAAATATCATTAGAGCTATCCTCATTAAAAAAAGAGACACCTGATATTTTTAATCATTGGTGCCGAACCTTTTTCTTCCAGAGGGCCTCAACATCAAACCGAATCTAGCAGGAGAGAATCTATGTAAAATTTCAAAATATGTAAATTTCTCCAAATAGCACGAGAAAACACGGAAATGGAAGGAAACTTAAAATCAGTAATAGTTGTAATCATAACTTTTTGCTTCTTTTATTAAATGTGTGGGCGATTCTCTGTAAACTCGTCATTTTTCACTCGAAATCATGGTTCTCATGGGTTTTTGAAATGTTCGTATAATTATAATACTATTGCTCAGAAAATGAATCTATTACTTTGGTTTGAAAGAGGGCCAATTGAAGTTTATGTTTTTCTGATAAATCATGATAGGGGGTTACTCCCCTGCCTAGTATAACTGGGCAGGGGACTGTGCTAGGTAGCTGTATTTTTGCCCTTTGTAGCGTAATATCTGCAAAACTATTGGAACATAATTAGTTTCAAGACTACCTATAAATTTAGGCAGAAATCGTGGACATAATAACTAATATGTTTCATATTTAAACTAATTGCCATTAATAAAATCACTTCCCAGAGGACTGTTTTCGCAACGATCACGATGCATACTTTCAGCACAAATGTGGCTCTCGAACTAAACAAAGTGGCGTTTCAACACCGTTCACGGCGATTTCGTCAAATTCAGACTGATTACTTTAAACTTCATGCCAAAAAGATTTTGCAAAAGTTATAGATTTTTCGTATTACAGCTTTGAATTTGTTGCAGGGGACTGTTCGAAAAAACTCTGGACAGAATTTACATGACAATTTTAAGTTTTAGAAATACGTAATTATACTTTATTTCATAAGAAAAATATAGCTTCAATATTCTATTTTTAGATATTAATTGCCAAATTTATGTAGTGTTAATAGGTTTTTTGAAATACTATCTTTAACAGTTAAACTATGGGATTGGGACAGCCAGGGGACTGTGTTTTTGGTGCTTAGATAATCTCTAGAAAAAAAAATTAAATTGTTATCGCTCCAAATACAATTGGCCCACAAAGTATTAATGCTTTTCTTGTATTAAGAGCGATAATTACTTAATTACACTTTATTATTTTTAAAATACTTGGTCCGGACAGCCAATTACCAGTTTACAGAGAATCGCCCGTATCTGTATTTTCAGAAAATAGTTTTGGAATTTATTTAGTTAATACCTTTTTTGACTTTTAAAAATAAATGCATTGTGAATTAATATATACTAAACATAAAAAATAAAAATTGAAAAAAGAAGTTTTGTCTACCACGTTCAAAATTTTTATTTTAAACAAAATGTTTGATGTCACACTTATTGTCACCTGACCTTTTGAACGTTTTTTACCTTTGTCTGTGACGGAGTGCCGTTCAATGTATCGATTATTTATTACGAGAAAGGTAATGCTCCTAAGTTATCTAATTTAGCTCTTGTTCTAAGTTTTTACTTAACTAAACAACGTTAAAACACTAATAACTTAGCCACTTTGTTTCCAACTGACGACTTCGGAAATTCCTCGCTATACCAGTAAACGAAATTTTACAAAAAAGTTCCTGTTTTCCGTATACAAGACATTGATTCTTTTTCTTTCGAAAAAAAATAAAAAAAAGACTTCACTTAAAAGCATAAATCTACCGAAAGAATAAAGGCAATTAATTTCACTTTCAGAACACGTAGCTAATATATTTGACTGTTCCAAACATGGCGGAAGATGTTCGGTAAAAAAAAAAACCTTCGAAAAAAAAAAGCTGTTTGACGCATGCGCTGTGCAGTATGAGTGATTGTCGACGTCTTCTCGACAAATTACCTGCCCGAAAAAATTAGTTTGTTTCTTTTCCTTCAAAAAACGTTTAAATTAAACCCACAACCGTTAAGGTAAAAAAAGAAGAAAGAAAAGAAAAACTATCTTCGGCGAAGACTAATAACTTTTTTATCTTGCCTAACGAAAAACAGGCAACAGCGTAACCACTTCAAACCATTATTCTCTATCAGCTTTCAAACCTTCTAATCAAGGGAAGGCCTGCAACCCAAACAAACTAAAGTAATAACTTAATGGACGATGAAATATAACACTCAGAGCATCGTCCGAAAACACCCCCACCCCTCCCCCGGTCCTGATGAGAATTTGTTTCAATTAAAGTCCCAATTGACGTACAATAGATCATCACCACGCACACAGTCGTTAATATGTGTTGCCTGTCCGAAGCGAGCAAATTATAAATCGATGCGCCTCCGAAATTTTTTGCAGCCTTTGTTTATTTATTTTTCTGCTTGTTTATCATCGGGGCTTGGAGGTGAAGTGAGAAATTACAAAAATAAATAATTTTAATGTTTTATTTCCATTTTGTTATGAAAAAGTTTGAAAGACTAGTGCTTGCTTCCTCCGCGAAGTGGTGTCAGTTTTATCGCAAGCTTTAAGTTGAGACTTAGGTAAAACGTTAAAAATTCGTATTTCACATTTGTCTCTTGGCTACACATCCAGCTCCAAGTTAGGAAGGTCTTGAAATCGGGCTCAGTGTCTAAACTTTAATCAGAGATGAAATAAAGCCATATCTGCCCTCTGTCTAAATTCAGTTGAGTTTTTTTTTTCCGCCACTCTGATAAACAAACGTAGAACTTTCATTCATCAGTAACCTGATAAAGGTCTCCTGGACAGCCGCCCTCCTCAAAATGTTTTGGACCCAGTACCTCTATTACCCTATTACCAATTTAACTAATCACCAAACTGCGCTGCTTTAAAATAAATCAATAAATAAGGAATTTAAGCTGGTTTATTCAATTAAAAAACTCCTTTCCTTAAATTTTTTTGGGTTAATATTCCAGTGTTATTTAAAATCTAGCATCATGCTATGCGTGGAACTATACTTCTGCGAGATTAAATCGAAAAAACTAAACGTTGCCGCGATTTCTTTTGTAAAAGTTTCATACCAGAGAAACTCATAGATGCATACTTTGAATCCACCTAGTTGAGTACTCTTCGTCAACGTACTGACACAGTTGACGGAATCCATCTGCTCTTAGCCTGAGTCTGCCCAGTAATTTTATGTTCTGTGCCTCTGTGGTCTGAAATTAGTTGTCATCTCGTATTGTTTCGAAAAACTAAGTTTTGTCATTACTTACATTAGACATAAGTAAATATTGTCTTTGTTAACTGTGGAAAAGGTATACACATACTAATATTTCCCTTCGCCTTCATTTTTTCCCTTTTTATGGCCTTCTGTTTGGAATTAAATTTATTGTCACCTTCATTTGAACTAAAATTTAGTTTGCACCATTTTTTAAAATTAAAATGTGTTATTACATTTTCCTGCGTTTTGAATTAAATAGCGCCAACCTTTCTCAGTAGCTCTCAGCATTTAACAAACGCGAAGTTACAAGTTTTTTCTTTATCACTTCCTTCAATAAACCAAAAAATCTATACTTTCTTTAAAAAAAGAAGTAACAATCAGAAAATGATTATGAAATGACCCAATGATTAGGAATGACCCAATAACATTTTCAAAAAATCTGAAAAAAAGACAGTGCAGCGCAAATAATACAAGAAAGAAAAATTAATAAAAATTACTCAAAAATAATGGTCTTGAATTTATTCCAATCCAACCTTGAGTAAATCATAGATTGGATACGTATCATTTACAATTTCAATTTCAATCAGAATCGTATTTAAGCAGGGATTCAAGTGAAACACCATTGCAATCGCTTCGAATTGCAATCGCTACTGGAAGTGAATTACATTATCATCAACTTAACTTGGCACTGACGTCACTACGGGTGGAGCCAATTAGAGCTCACAAGAAGTCAGTGATCTCCTCTTATTCTCCAAGTAGGCTGTGACGTTTTATCTAGCTCGTTTTTCATAGGCAAACGTCACGCTGACGTCACGATGTTTTTATCAAGAAACGTTCTAATGTAATTCATTTCCAGTAGCAATTGTAACTTGCAATCGCCTGTTTCACTTGAATTCCTGCCTTAGTTCTTCCTCAATTTTGACGAGTGTTTTTAAAAAAAAAGTTAATTAAAAGAGTCACATGGAGAGAGATTCGCTTGTATTTTTTAAAAATATTCCACGATATTTTCTGGTTGTATAAATACGGTTTCATGTTGTTGAACTGCGTATTTTTGCTTATCTTTAGTCGGCGTTAGTTGACATTAATGCATCATTAAAAATTGCGTCTATAATAGTTTCGGAACAAAAAATACTTCTCTTTTCAAACTTGTAATATAGCATGATTAATGAATTTCTATTTTATCAAAATAAATGAGACATCAACTAGTTGATTTCATGATCAATGCCTTGCATTTAGAAATTTGTCTTGACAAGTTTTTTTTTTATTATTATTTTTGTGTTTTGAGTTATTAAGCATTCTGAATGTTTTGGAAAATTTTAATTTTCAAAACTTTTTAACAACTTTAAACTAGTTTTAAATCATTCTTCTCTTCAAAGTTGAACTTTTTAAAAATTTTTTGTTTCATCCATTGAAAAAAAAAAAAAAAATCTTCGCAGTATTTACCGTGACGTAACAATTAAGATTACCGAGCAATGGTCAACAAATAAACTCCTTAATACCCGAGCCCCTCCAAGATTGTGAAAGACAAAATACCTGCTGTTTCCAATGACCTCGACATGGGACAGCATCACGAAAAGTCATTACCTTTCACTGAAGGAGCGGTTGTTCGAAGAATAAATGCCGAACTCGTAACTTTAACGGAACGGAATAATTGCAGTGAATAAAAATGACGTCATAAATCAAGCAGAAAGTATGCGTCACTCATGCCCAAAAATTAATCTCATGTCGGTGATAATTAAAACAAAACGCAGTGGCCGGAGCAAAAATTGAGGAGATCCATTTTCGCCGTATGCTTCCATTTAAACCCCCCTTCCATCTAAATATCGCCGGCAGTGTAATTGAAAGACGTTAGATTTAATGAATACTTCGATTACGCTTTGGAAGCGACCGCAGTTTAGCTCTCCAAGCAACGCTTAGCAACTGTAAGTAAATGATTACCGTTTCACAAATGAGCAGTTCGGAATAATAAGCAACGTAGGAAGTTAATCCAACTTTATTGATTCAACCCCCAGCCCCCCACCCCCCCTTTCGGAAGGGAGCAAGGAATGGTATTTGGAACGCCACAAACCGAGCCCAGATAAGCATGCCGAATTCGTTGATACGGCAGCGTATGCGATTGAATCCTCACATGTTGTTGCCAAATGCAATAATAAGTCGGCTGAAAACATAGAGAAAAAAATTCTTATTGAGGATCTTGTTTGCCTATGTTATAGTCATTTGAATAAATTCTTCATGCACAATGTGCATCCGACGCATTTTTCATTTACTCGAACTTAACATTGATGCAAGACATATTTATGTGTGCCCGTGTGCGTACGGGCACATGGGAAGTGAAGCGTTCACTTTTTGCATTTATTTATTTATTTTTACCAGCGATGTATTTTTTTTTTTTTTTTTTTTTTGTATGATTTGCATTTTAATGTAAAAATTTGTTTGAAATTTGTTTAATAATACTCAATACTTTCAGATTTTTTTTTTCACGTACTTGTTTTATTGTCCTTTTGAAAGCATCCCTTTGAAAGAATTATAGCAGCAGTTTAGTTTATTTATTAATTTGTTTTTTCAAGGCTTGAAAATATTACTTGACATTTTTTTGAAGAATGAAATACATTTTGAAAGATAGAAAACCAAAACGGCCAGTTATGAAAACAGTAAAAATCAGCATGATCAATTTCATTGAAAAAAAAACTCTAAAAATAAGGTGGCACGTAAAGAAAATGTACTATTTCTAACCTAAGAAAGTTGGCCATTTTAAATTAAAAAAAAAAAAAAAAACATTTAAATGTTTTTGAAAAACCAATTGCTTTTTTCCTCGTGTTCCAAAATGCCAAATTTTTAATTGAAATATAAAACGTAAAAGTATACTTTACTAAATTTTTGAGGTGCATTTTGAATTTCAATCCGTAAAATGTGCTTGTAGACAAGATAAAAATGTCTCTGACTCTTTTAAGTGAAATTTAAGTACGTTGTGATACATTAACCTTATTTTGATTACTGCTTTTCATTAGAAGTTTACCTTTTTTTTCTTTGAAAAACGGATTCCTTGAACTTAAAAACAAGTGTGCTATATATATTTGCCATTTTGTGTTTTAATAATTTTCATTTTATTCATTTATATTTTAAAATATGGTGTAACTTTTTCATTACTGACTCAAAACTTTTGATATTCTATACAATTTATGAAATGGTCCCTTTTTTCTGCCACTATTAAAACGCAAAAAAATATTTGTTTGCTTTTTTATTTATTCATTTTTTTTTTAACATAAAACAGCTAGCTCTCCTTCCGCATTCGTATTTACTTTTTTATTAAACAAGCCTAAGGTATGCGGTTCAAGGTTAAATCTCTGGGTGAATACAAAAATGACACGTTAACTTAAAATACGTAAATGACTTCAAAAGGCAATGTTTTCAAAATTTGACGTTTGTTAGGTAATTTTAGTTCGCGCCCAAATTTATTCCGTTTCATCTTCAACTAAATACACCAAACAAAGAAATAATTTAACAGATCTTTGCGAGATTTTAGTTACTCATTCGAAAATGCTCGACGATTTTCTGCGTAATTGGGCTGTACTTTTCTTTCTTTCCCTTATTTTTAAAAGTCAGTTGAATCCTGATGCCAGAAGTTCTTCGTCTAATACAGGGTGCGGCAGAAAAACCCGGACAAGCATTTATTATGATAATTTTATTAAATAAAAGAAATTAAGCAAAACAACAATTAATAATGTTAACATAGACTTCTTACAATAATATACTCAGCTGGCTTCGAAGTGGCTTCCTCCAGCGGTGATACATAGATCCAAACGTAACTAGAAATTTTCTGCGATGGGCCGCAGCTCTTTCAGCAACAATCGGTCCCATTCTCGAAGCAGCGACTGCTTCAGCGACTCCAAGCTTTTTTGGGGCTTAGTACAGGCCCTGACCTTCAAAATGGACCACACACTGTAATCCATGGGATTCAGATCCGGGGGCTAGGGGGCCATTCCGTAGATGAGATGAAGTCTGAGAAAGGAGTTCGGCACCAGTCCTGAGTCATTTGGTCCTGTGAACCCGCACTGAGTCCTGCTGGAATATCCAATCCTCATCACCAAAGTGCTACTAGGCCCATAGAAGTACGACGGCCTGAAGAATGTTGCGGCGATACACTTCTTTGCTGATTTTGACCCCTTAATCCACAAAAACGGGGAGAGTCTTGCCGAGCGCAAATTCCTCCCCAAAACATCACCAATTGCGGATTTTTGGTGGTGTTCGACGATGGCCGATGTGCCAGGACCTTTAGTGGACCAGACTCTGTCATTTTGGCCGTTATGCGCCCGTTCGACAGTGAACAACATCTCATCTTTGAAGAGGATGCTCTTCCACTGCTCAGCTGCGGCCCGACGTTTGAGCTGGCGACATCTTTGAAGTCTCACGCTTTTATTCTCTTCAGTAAGAAGTTGGGCTCTTTGGAGCTTGTTAGGCTTGAGATTGAGTTCAATTTCAGCTATTCGCTGAACTGATCGGTCGCTGATTTCGATTTCACGAGGGAGTTTTGCATGGAGACCCTCGAATTTCGTTGCACTCGCTTCTTGATGAACCTACGGTAGGAAAATGTGTTCACAGTCAGCTTTCTTCCGCTTCCAGGACGGCGTAAGGAGTGACCAAGCATTTTGTACCGGCTAATTGCATTGGAAACAGTGTGTCGAGGAATTTTGAGCAAACGAACTGACGTTTAAAAGCGCGAAACAGTTCCAAAATTGAAACGCGTCTTTCTGTTGTTCTGCAAACAAAACAACGATGATAAGTACAAAATCTACACTGCCCTCCTCAATGCAGGCAAACATGAAGAATCTTTTAAAAAAAGAATTGGCTGTATACGGTAAAAGGTGTTGCCGTCAGGACGTGACAAACTTTGTCCGAGTTTTTTTGCCGCACCCTGTAGTTGCTCGCAATTCTGCATCAGAGTATAGTTCTTCCTGGGCATCGTACTTTTTTTCGGAGATGTTAAACTAAACTATTATCTGAAATAATTTTATTGTGATGGTTGAATCTGGTTTAAAGAACTAAATTTGGAGATTTAGTGTCAAGTGTTCTATTTAGTAATGTTACCTAGATTACATGCACTTTTTGCTGCACATTTAACTTAATTTTTGGTCTGAAATGAATTTATTTTCATTGAAATATGTACCTATACTACACTGTAAGGTTTCTTGACAAAGACATCGTGACGTCAGTGTGACGTTAGCCTATGAAAAATGAACTAGATAAAACGTCACAGCCTACTTGGCGAATTAGAGGAGATCGCTAACTGCTTGTGAGCTCTTATTGGCTCCGCCCGTAGTGACGTTCAGTGTCAACTTAAGTTGCTGTCTAATATAGTTACATTGTGACTCCCCCCGTCTTGTTTTTTTCTGTAAGGTTTTTTTCCCCTTTGATTTATTTTTTTTTTATCTCCAAGATTACTCATGGAAGCTATTTTGCCCTCCTAAACCAAGGAGGCGTAGTCTCAAATAAGTTTACTTTTAGCTGTTACCACTATCTTTCTACATAGTTTTATCGTACTCCATTAATAGCCACATTTTTTTAAATCCCAGCAACACATTAATTATTCTCAGTTAGATAACTGTGCTGTGTTTTTATCTATGTTGTGATCTAAGTAAATGATCTTTAGATGAAAACAAAATGTTACTTTTTAAAAAATGAAACATTTTTTTCATACTTAATTTTACTTATTTACCATGATACCATTTTTAACTAGATTTGATATAATTGAGATGATAATTATTTCAGATGATTCTTAATCCTGTGATGTATGAATGTATTATTTGACGATTTTGAAATCAGCCAAGTGTTTCGTTACAATGATATGCGCGGCTGGAAATTATTGATACTTTCTTATGTTCATAGATAATTGCTCTCGAATGAAGAAAAATGTTCCACGTAATCAAGTTCAAGAGAACTTGCTATTGAAATTTATGTGTTATAAGTTTTTTACTTCAGGCATATAACGTAGTACAATCATTTTTTATTAGCCTTATGTGAGAAGAGTTAAAGCGATTTAACGATTTTGATTTTTCTTTAAACTTTTTTGCGCTTGAGGAATTACGAATTCTTGTGAGATTCTCTCCCATGTGATTTTTCGTACGTGACTCTCATTTCGTGAATGGGTTATAAAACAAGTATTTTTTCATTGGAGGCAAAAAAGAGTTGCTTTCTTTAATTTGCTTGTGCAAATTTTCCACTCAATTGTCTCGAGATTAAACCAATTAATGGTTTATATAAGCACTGAATTATGTAATCCGCTTGCATAACTTAAAAATATCGGATGAAAAAAAAGAAAACATAACCCAAATTTCAATTTTTACGTCCTTTTACGTAGTAAAGGAAGTATTGTGATCATGAAAAAAAATAATTCACTCAAATTTCGGTCTAAATTTTGATTTTGCTCACCCCCGCATGAATGTTGAGTAGTTTTTTTCGAATTATCAGCACTTGCATATGTACCTACCAACATATTAACAGCCAAAAAATTGTTTTCGACCATCCCCGAGTTAATTACGACGAGTTTTCTAGTGACGTCTGTATGTACGTATGTATGTGCGTATGAAGTGATGCATTGGATTGCTGCTTTTTTTTTCCCACGAAGTTTTAAATAGGAAGAACATTTACTAAACTTTATGCTCCCGACATCATCTCTTATTTTGAACTTAGTTTGCCATAAACATAAAAACTTGATATGAAAAATGATTTTTAATTAATATTGTTTTATGTCCTTATGTATGTCGACCGAAAAATGTTGAGTTTCTACTGCTAAAAGAAGTTTTCAGATAATCCGAAGTAGCGTGAACCCTAGTTACCTCGGATTTTCGAGACTTGTAGTGTGTATATTTTTGTTTTGCATTAATATTTTTGTATGACAATTTGTTCCAATACCGAATATCAGTTTGCTGCATTGCTCTTCTGGGCTTCATTTTCCTTTTTCTTTTAATTTTACTACTTTTGTAACTGCTGTATAATAGAGAAAATGGTTAGGAATGGCATTTGTAAAATAGATGTGATAAACTTGTTTGGAAAGTAGTGCTTTAAATATGATTACGATAAGTATAAAAATGTTTAAGGATAACTTAAGGACTTTGAAAAAGAGAGAAAATTAAAATCAACAACATTCAAAATAACATATTTTCAAAAAAAAAAAAAAAAAGACGTTTGTTTTGGGGTTGTAAAGAGTTCCTTTTTAAAAAAAAGTTAGCTTATAGTGGCAAACTACTTAGAAAATTATGGATTTTCTCCCAATGTATTGAATGGAAAATACGTGAAATTTTCAAATTGAACTGCGAGAAAAATAGTTTTTTTTATCTCGCAATGAAGATAATTTTATTTTCGCATTTGAGATCACAGGAAGTGAGACGTGAATGAATCAAAACCAGAAATAAAACTGTTGCCAGATGTCAAGTGCTTATTTTTCAACTATAAAATCTATTGCGTGGTCGGTTAAAAAGCTTCAAAAGAGAATCGCAATTAGACAAAAGTTTTACAGCATTTTTAACCATCATCTTTGTCATTTGGGAACGTCTCTGGAAGGGGATGGGAAGGGGGAGGTTTGGGTGGGATTAAGAATCTAGCGAATGTATAAATGAGGTACCCTGTTATGACAAACTAATTTTGGAAGAAGAGACGCAATTTCGAAGCGGGAACGGTTCCCTTTGGTTTGTCAGCTTTGCCAGCAGATGGCGCTAGATGGGTAAAGAGAAGAGCGTGGAAATGAAATTGTTTTCAAGCAAGTCGTAGAGAGTTAATATCAAGAAGATCAGAACAGGCGATGCATTCAGACCATGTTTGACGATCTGAGGGAGGGAGAGATATTCGAAAAATGACTTCCTTTTGACTCTCGTTTCGGTTAAAGGGGAGGGATTTTAGCTAGCAATATTATGACTGCCGCGGATCTATTATAATGTTATTGCTGTCTCCTTTCAAATTGTGTGTTTTGGAAAATTTTGAATAGGACAACGTTGATGAAATGCATTGTCGGTTGACTTTTCGTTGTTTTCTGCTTTTCTTTCGCTGTGATTCGCCATCTTACATTGTGCAAGGGGTGTGTTACGGGAGTCACTGATATTTGACATCAAAGCTTTTAAAGACGAAATTTGCGAGATGAGTAGATTTTTCTCTTGTTGCCAGGTCTCGTCTCGTCATTTGAAACATTTCACTTCAATTCATTTCATTAAAGCTGATATTAATCGAGGAGATGATAAACGGCATTTCGAACAAACTCAATTTTTATTAGTTATCACGGAAATTTGTAAACATAGAGTGAATTTTCTATGTTCTTAGAGTGACAAAATTAACTTTTTTCTTTTCGGTCTATCAAACTTCTTGTGTGTACGTATGTGTGTGTGTGACTTGATTTTTGTGTTTTTCGTTTTATGGTTCAGGAGAAAAAACATTTTCTTTCATTTGTAGTTTGACATTATGCTTTAAGTGTTCAGGCCTACTAAACTTTCGTTCACAGTGTTTCTAAACTTTTTATATTTAAAAGACAGTTGTTCCGTTTTAAGAGTTAACATAGTTTTATTTTCATTACTAGTCTTTAACAATCATCCCTCTAGACGATTGTTCCGTTCTCGAACGATTAAAATGTTTTCACTTTTCATAACTATTAACCCAAAACTATATCCATCTCGGAGACGGATGTTCCGTTCAAACGGTTGTCATGTTTTCGATATTCATACATGCATACAACTCTTGATGTGAAACATATATATATATGTGTATATGTATATATATATATATATATATATATATATATATATATATATATATATGTATATATATATATATATTGACAATTTTCTAACATTTTTTGGAGTAATCCTTCTTTTTTGTCAGAAAGAAAAGAAAATCAGAAATCTACATCTTTATCAGAAGAAAAATCAATTTGAAATCTAAGGTAGAATAATTTGAAATGCGAATTTGAAAATTTAAAAGGTAGATTTGAAATTTTAAAACATTTCTAACGTAAAAAAAAGTTGGAAAATTCTCTTCCCTTGAGAGTTATATTTTTTTCAATCATTTTTACTCATGGCCTGTAAGTAGTCCATTTCCCGAAAACATTTTTTGTGGCACAAAACATTCTGTATTTTTATTTTAGTCTCTTACGTAATCGCGACAAACGTTTCGGTCGCTGGAGGTCGCAGATCTACTTTACGGTTACAAAAAGTTTTTTGCACTCGCATCGTTTCGATCCATCTAACGTAAAATTACCTCAATTCATCAATATTGAAATCGAAATAAACGAATCGAAACTTTAGACAAAACTCTTGACACATTCATTTCTTCTTGGAATTTTTGAACACACAAAGCTTCTCGTAGAAAGATAAAAAAAATAACCAAACCACCGACTATGCAAAATGTAATCTGATTTCTGAAACCTCTTCTTCTTCCCACGTTTTGTTTTTAGCCATTTTTTTCCCTGCCACTTTGTGCATGTTGCAAGATTTAAGTCCTGCCGTGCACACGCCACGTCGCTTATTACCGTGAAAATTCCCCTCCTCTTTTTTCTTTTCTTTTTTTGTTATTATTATTTACGTTTCCTTTTCCCCGAGAATGATTATTTATTTTCCCTCATACCTCTGCTTCAGTGGGGAATTTAAATACGCAAAAGAACAAATAATATCGGGAGTAAAAAAAGATAAATAAAAGGAGAGAGAAACCCTTCCAATTCTCCCTCCCCCTCCTCATAGATATATTATTATTTTTATCATTTCCCTTTTTCCAGAAATCTATTGATTGATTCAAATCTGCTGTCATTTCGGCTGTTAGGGAAAAAGAGAAGGGAATCAGAGATAGCAGTGGGGATTTTTCGCAATCAGAAACGGTTCTCATTTGCATGCACAGATTTGCAGGTGCCACGCTGAATCTAACGAAAGACGGGCCTATATCTCTTAAGTCATCCGTTTCTACTTTACTCTTGCGCCAATTTCTTTCTGCCAGTTTGACTTGGAATCGCTTTTGCTTTATTTCTTATTTTCTATTCATTTGTTAAAGTTTTTTTTCTTTAAACTTTTTTTTGTTATTTATTCCTTCCACCCCCTCCAGTAGACTCGTATTTCACTTCCGCTGAAGATTCTCCTGGGTTTAATATTCCTTTTTCTGCTGTATTCATCGAATCGCTTAAGTTTTACAAATCATGGACATTCTTCTGCTACGTTTTAATGCGTTTGTTACGACAGGTGCATTCTTCTCTGCTTGTCCTGCGCCATTTCAACGAGCCTTCTTGTCCTGAATCACTTTAAGTCTTCTTAAATCCCTTTCACGAATTATTCCCACAATTGAAAAACTTACCTTCCAAACCTAGTTCATAAAACTCGTTGGAAATATTTTCAGAATTTGAAAAATCATGAAAAATATTTTGAAGGAAAAAAGCTCAACAGATGTAATAGGGTCTCTAGAAAAGGCAATTTTTTTCCTGATTCGGAGCTGAAAATTGAAGACCATGGGTTCTGTACTATTTGTGGCCGGGCTACCATTGAAATTTTTCGCAATTCACAAGATAGACCTCATAAAATTCCAAATATCGAGAAGAAAACAGAAGATCATGTGAATGTGAATTCTTATTCCCTTTTTATTTCATAATTATTACTATTGTAGTTGGTCAGTTACACATGATGGTCAGCTGAATTTTTAGCACGATGAAGTAAAAAATGGCAACATAGTAACCGCCCAGGCTCATTTGGAAATAATTTCACTTCATTTTATGTTGGGAATACTAGTATGGAATTTGCTTAGAATGCATCACAAATCGAACTTATAGACCGTGTCGACGTCAAAAATCTTCAACATCGACTGATTGTCACGGTTTTGTGCATAAACAATAAAGTCGATTTTCGTTTTGCAGAAGATCTGATTTGAAAGAATTTGTTGACTTGTGTTACGCTACGTGCACTTGTTCAAACATTACGTCACACCATTAGCTTTATTAGACATTGGAAGTTTTCCACAATACGTCAATTGTCATAAAATTAAATTTATCATGCAGTCGATATTTTCTACACGTCATTTTATTTATCAAAAAAATTCGCGGTCGCCTCCGGTCATAGGGTCACGAAATGAAAAAATTATTTGAAAAAATCATGTGTCAATTGCTATCATGTAAAATATATTAATTTATCTTAATATGTATCGATTAAGTAAATTGATAACTTCTTTTTCACATCTTTAGCAAATAATTTAATTTAAAATATATTATTTACATTAATAGGTGTATTAAAGAATGTTAACTTTAATAAACTAAAATACATATATTGTTTTGCAGTACCAGTAAAAAAAAACGAAGGCTCTTATTTTAAAAAAGTAATGCTGAAACATATTGTCGTAAACATAGAAAAAAACGTATCGAATTCAAGTGCAAATTTGAACCCTTATAATGTTCATTGAGCTTCATTAAAATATATTTAGCATCTTACTGATTGCCTGTCCAATACTATTGCTTAATATTTGCGGATAATTAAGTAGATGACAATCATTGGCAATTGTTATGTATTAAGGATGCATAACAATTGCTAAATGAGTCAAAATTTCCAGTTTATTTTTTGTGTAAAATTTATTTTAGTGTGTATTTTTCTTATATTGTTTCTTTCTTTTATTTTCTAGGTAAGTGAACTTGTTTTCGTCATTGATTTAAGAAATGTTGTGGTAAGCTTTTTTTTTAAAAAGTCATTCTAAAATATTGCTCTGTATGTGTGTATGTGTTGTGTGAGTTTGAACCTTAATTTTTTTTTCAAATTTATATCAATTTCCTAGAGTTTCTGTGCTAGGTTCTAGGTCCTTCTTGTGGAAGGCATTAACGCGAAACTGTTTATGTACGTAATTATGTTCCGTGCCGTGTGAAAATGACTGAAGTTTTTTGTTGTCCGCTAGTAGAGAAATATTTATGTATGTATAATCAATATACAATCGAGTCTCGATGACTCGAAGTATCAAGGGACCGGCGAAAAGCTTCAAGTTATTGGAAGTTCGAGTTATAGGAAGTTTCCGCAGCCTCTTCAAGAATTTGCGGACCCAATAAACACTTTAGGATGAAGAAATATTCGAATTGTGAGGCTTCGAGTTGTCGAGACTCGACTACATAGAACCTTAAGTGGTGCAAAAAAAGAGAGAGAGGGAAAGAGAGGGAGTTTAATTTCTTTTTACACGTGGACAAAACTTTGCATTTTTAGTTCAGATTTTAAAACAAAGGACTATCTGCCTTTTGAGATAGTCATAACTTGAAGAGTGTTCTGTTTTTCTGTTGAATGTTGCATTTTTCTTCATTAAGACCTCATATCATCAGTGGATCGTATTACAAGTTTAGCAAAGTATCCTAGGGAATTTTTTTCAAACTCCCATATGTTACAATAACTTACATAATACTGAGTAGGGGGTAGGAGGAGAAATCAGGGGCAAATTTAGATAGAATTTTTTCCTTCAGAGGGAGAAAGAGAGAGAGAGAGAATGAAACATTTTGTTTGAAAAATGACTAATTTCTAATAGCTTCCTTCTTAAATACAAGGCTCTCATTTTGAATTTAGGGTATGGGTATTTTTTCAGTATAAATTGCTGAAGAATGAGTTTGACAACGCTGCAACCATTTTGCAACTTTTGGCTCCAAAAATATTTTTATCCTTTTTTTTCTACAATAAGTCTAATGTGTTACTGCTTATGCATTTTTTTTTAAATGAACAATATGTGTACTTATTATTCTCTTTTTCCTCCTATAAACGTTCAAGGGCAGAAGAGAAGCGGGAAAATATTTTAGATGCGTCATTTGACTTGTTACAGTCATGGCTAATTAGTAAACGATATAAATGCATCACGTGATGCCCGAGTCTCTTTTCCGAACAATTCAGGAAAAAACTCTTTCCCTCCACCGAGCGCTAACTTCGCATTTTCATATAGTCCGATGGTGGGAAGGGGCAAAAAAATTTTTTTTTTCTCGCCAAGAAACAGAACCAGGATTAGAAGGCCTGGACGGTAGCTGCAAAGTGCCGGCCATAAACTAGGCCCGATGGCCTCCCGCCTGTCAGACGGAGGGCTTAAAAGCACCGTCCCGGGAAGACGTGAGAAGGATGGATATGGGGTCGTTGGTGTGGCGAACCCCCGTGCCTAACTGGCCATTCTGCTGGATATGGGTTTTTTTCTTCGCCAAGAATATATATGTTGTTGGAGACGGGCTTTGCTCTGCCCTTTATTTCTCCTGGAATGGTAGGCGGAGTGTATTCATAATAATAATAAAGGAGACTAGAGAGGATGGGCGGCGAATGCTTGATGGCTCTGGTAGCTGGAATCGGGCTTAAACAACGGCTTAAGTTTAAGAAAATGCTTGAGCTCTCCTCGGCTATTGCATCCATATGTGATATCGACTCAGAATTGGGATTTCTGGCGGCGTCATTCATGGAAAATGAAAATGTTAGCTCGATAATTTTTCCTGTCACGGCCATATAGGAGGTTAAAAGAGTTAGATGGCCCGGAGTACGTGCCGATTGACGTGCAAATGGCATGATTCCTTGATGAGTGGTTGATTGATGAAGTCGTCGAATGCTCGTTTTTCGGAATTGTTAATTATGAATATTTAGCTCGAAACTGCTTAGTGCCACAGTTCATTCCTTTAATCGAAATTAAATCTTTATTCTGTAATTCTCATATAATATCCATACGTCTGGGTGTCTGGGAAATTCATATGTGATATCTATTCAGAGTTGGGGGATTTCTGGCAGCGTCAGTCATGGGAAGTGAAAATGTTTGCTTGATAATTTTCCCTTGTGCACTTAGTGCTTTTTTTCTTGCGCAAAATGAGATTACTATTGTATTTTGAACTCATTTGTTTAGTTTAAGTTCAACATTGTGGTGGGGTGGTTACATTGTTCTGGCTATGGAAGCAGTGAACAAGTTAAAAGTGCACGAGCACTTATGACTTCATTGCATCGCAATTTAATCATTTCTTGGTTTATCAAGCCGAATAAGCAAATTGAACTGCAGCCAAGCAAGCTGGAATAATCTGCCCTGCATCCTGCAACTCTTTTGAAATCCGCTTCAAATACCTTCCCACTCTCGCCATCAGTATGGATGCTCGTTACAATCAAATACAATACTCTAGCAAATCTTATCCGGTGAATTCGAAAAATTAACAACTGGCATGTGCGGGCAAAAACAAAATTCATGATGTAAATTAGGAAAGTTTTAAGCCGAAATGGGGGGCTGTGTATAAATGAGGGCCATCTGTTTCCGAACGCAATCTGAACGCGCCTTTTCAGATAAGGGCCGCGGATTAATTCCCCTGGCAGGGGGGTGGGGGGGGGAGGGCCTTTTCGAATGCCTTAACCTGTCGCCCGAACGTTATCGGGATCTGAGAGCAGTAATGACAAAACTCAATCAAGCTGAGAGAGACTTCGTTCCGACATAACTAACTTGGCTTAATTCGCGCTGCAAATGGAATTGCCGCCGTTTAGTTGCAATTTGATTTGAGCCACATTGATCAAACACTTAAATGATGTTTTTGTGGAACAAATGGAGGAGAGGGGGGGGGGGGGCTGCTAACTCCCTACAGGTTTCCCGCCATCATTGATGCAGGTGTTTCTCAGATTGATGTGTGACATTTTGTTATAATTTTGTGCACACATGGTGCTCCGAAAACGAATATTTCTTCATTGACGGATATAATTCAATGATTGTTAAAATTTAACCAGTAATGCTTTAATGGAAGTATTTAATCACCGACACTGAAATATGTTTCCAAAATAATCCAAAGCGGTAAATGTTTGTTTGAGAGGGAAAATATGATGGAATAGTTAGAGTTGATGCGCCGTATAATTTCCCTTACCTTAGGTGGTTTCTTCGGTTCAAGCGAATTGATTATTTTTTTTGATGCAACTTATTGTTGTTTTTTCTCCGAATCATTCATAACTCTTTGATATAATTTTGAGGTGAAGCAATTTCAATAACATTGTTTAATCAAAACCAGCTTACACTTCGGCTGGGTAAGTTAACGGTAATATCAAAAGTTTTTTGTTGAAAATGTAAAAGAAAGAATTGCATGGATTCTAAAATCTTGCACTCTTCATATTTTGAAACGTACATTCTTCATATAGCATTGCACGTTTCTGTGTTTAAAAGTATGGACACTCTAATGGAATAACGCAAACGACAATTTTTGTCATTAATTTTAACGTCTTAAATTTGCAGAAAATACAAATTTAAAATTGTACTATGTTTCTTCCAGTTCCGTATTTTAACAAGACATAATGGTAACTAATTTGGGTGGCAGATGTCAAATTTTAAGGCAATTGTTTTCTAGTATGAGTGTTTTCCAAATTTGGTTTTTAATCAATAGTTACTTTTTTTTGCTTCACTGAAAGAAAAAAAAATCATCTCATTTAAATGAACTATTTTCCAAACATAATGATTAATTAACTGAAGATGTTTTATGAAGAAACTGGCATGAGAACGTCAAATATAAAACAGTCCTCTGTAAATCACTTTTCAACGTGTCGTGGACATTTACCCTTGTCATCACAGTAAAAAACGAAAAAAAAAGAGAAAAATAGTATTAAAAGGATGCAAATATTCCGTATTGTTGCAAAAGTTTCATTTATTTTGTTTTTGGGAATGTTCCTTTTAGGAACTTTTATTGCGTTTTCAAAGTGGAGGATTTTTTTTTTTAAGGGTGTTGGTGTTAACTTCAGATTTTAGGTCTGCTTATCGGTGGCAGGCTAAATAAGTCAGAAGTTTCTTGAATTAAATTTTGACCAGCAACAGAAGTAGAAGTGATTCAACCGAGCCCATGCACATGGTTTCAAAATAGGACCCCCTCCCCCGAAAAAAAAGATATAGCACGTTGTCAAAGGAATAACTGTGACTAATAATGTCGAAAGTCTTGATTCATTTTGGTTTCTGGACGAAAAATGAAGTTTGCTATGGGCAAGAGATTTTAGTCAACATTATATATACACATTTTAAAAATATTTGTATCTTTCGGAGAAACACATCATTATCTCTCCACAAACAATGAGCTCGGAACTTTCTTCTCTCAGTCTACTCTTGAGTGCAGCTTTCTGCCAATAGATGGCGCGACCTTTACCCACTTGCGGTTTTGCCGAGAAGCGCGATCGGGCGCGCTAATTATTTTGCTTTTGTTGACGAACGCGTGCGCTTATGTGCGTCCACAAAATTGGCGCACTAATTATTTCTAATGAGCAGCTAAACGGGAAGTAGTGATTGTGCGCTGGGAAAGGGCTGACTGACTGGACTCCCCCCTTTGAGTTCCGCGGTTAGACACCTCAGGAGGAACTGCCTATCGTCAAAATTATAACTGCTGAGAGATAATGCGATAAGGCCTGGAATCGAATCCTCCTTTCCTTTTGCTGAGGATTTGCCGCTCTTAACCCCCCTCCCCCAGTCTATCCCCAGTCTTTTGTTCTAAGAGTGATTTGTGACAATTCCTTTTTGGCGCAGACTAAAGGGTTGCCAGGATGTCAGAAACCAGCGGATTCGTGTTAACTTCCGTTGAGATTAGCAGAGTTTTCAGAATATTTAGGTTATTCTCAAATTAATCGATTCTTTTTTAGAATATTCTAGTTCTTCAATATATTTGTTTATGTCTTGTTATGATTATTTTATCAATATTCAATTCATTCACACTTAACTCTTACCAATATATTTTTTTCCTAACAGAAAACATAATATTAACTCTTTTGAGTCCCAAGCTGCGCTATCGCGCTGTTGAGATTTTATGTCGAGAAAACCCCAGTACATTTCAAAACATGTGGACAGCTGACGAAACCGATTGTTGAAATCGTACGCCTAGAGTTATTGAAGCAAGTACATCATACAGCTTATTTTAATGTAAATGGGACTTTGAACAATAGGTTAAATGATACCATGGTAATACATTAATGCATTACAAAGTAAAAATTCGGATTTGTCGATGTTCAATAAACAATGCTCTGTCTCGTCTCTTGGGTCCTTTCATACTCATTTGGAGAAAGCGCGGTTGCGCTGTTTGGGATTCATCGACGTTTTTTCAATATCATCTGGGACTCAAACGGTTAATAACGTGCAAACCATTGTGCAACTGATAATGAACAATGTATTTTTAGCCTTTAAGTATAAAATGATATTGCCTACAACTCAAAATTGCTTCTGCTGTACGATTTTTGACCGTTTTACGAGAGATCGAGTTGTTTGCTGAATGTGCAGTATGTAGGAAAGAAAGAGAACGAGAAAGCTATAAATCTTGATAACACTGACACATACGCTTAAGTTATGGCTAATAACGATAACATTGAATGAAAAAAATGTACGCAAAAGCTAAAAAAACGAGCAATAACTCACCTAAGTTAAGAAAAACATTTATTGACTATAAAATAAGGAAAAAATCTTTATTTTTACAAGTTAGTCGATTAGTTGTTTTTGTTTTATTTGTTTAATTTGTGATTGAAGTTTTTCTTACAGCGCCTTGTCACAAAGCTATGTATCATCCTGTCTAAAAGTAGATCATCACCGTGAAAAAAAAAAAAAAAGTAGTTTATAGTGATTTCTGGAAACTACTTTTAGTACTGTTATAAAAAAAGGACATCTTGAATCTAAATTATATTTTTCGCGATGACGAAATGCGATACGTGTGTGCGTGCGTGTGCAAAGTGTGCATCTTCACCCCCATGTCCTGCAGGGTGGTAAAGGAGCTGGGGCCAATGGACATGCCATGTGGGGGCGCACCGCGACGCCCTGTTGTTGACTTCGAGTACAATCTGAAAATGGGATTACATGACGTCTGAGGTCCAAAAAGAAAACAAATAGCAATTTGTCATTGTTCAAAAAGAAACAAAAGAAAAGTGTGGAAAGATACCTGAATATCCAGGAGTTCAAAACGAACTCAAAGGGACTTTTAAAATTAATTCGTCTCAGCCGTAGTTCGACCTATGCGAAAAGGAATAAATAGCATTATGACGTAAATATAACAGGACGGAGATCGCCAATGCAGTTCGTCTTTGACAGCAATTCGTTTTAAGCGTGTTCGAACTAACGAGGCTCGACTATATTGCAACGCTGTGGTAAATATTTCTATTTGTAAAACCACCTGAAGTAGAAAGATTAACCTTCGTCGCATCTTCTGCGGATGCGGCTGTGTGAATCTTCTTTTCTGAAACCTCATGTCAAAAAAAAAACAAACAAACAAACCACTTCATCCCTCGCTTTAAAAACGAAAATTTTCCGTCTCATTATTTTCTAAATGTTTCTCCGAGATCTCTTTTTGCGAAGTTTCCGCCTTTACTGGCTTAAGCCGTCATTTCCTGCACTCCCCGTGTCCAGAAGCTTGTTGCACTTGTTCGAGCTCGCTAAACAAACATCGTTTTTGTCTTTTTATTTTTTTTCTTTATTTTCTAAGTGGCATCAACGCTTCAAATTAAACTTACTGACGTTTAACTGACAGCGACTAAAAATAATTACAGCCTTCCCTCTCTCCGTTTGCGCTTTGGAACATAATCACTGACGGTGTGGCATCAAGTTGCCGTGCCGATAGTCGCCAAACTTAAAAACTCGAATATTTGTTTATTTGTTTCATTTTTTCGGTCGTCATCTTTCTGGAAAGGTGGGGGGGGGCGTCTGAGATGGGTGTCGTTGTCAGTCCGCCCCCTTAAATATCTCTTCTCTCCATGCAGTCGTTGATTGCCGCTCCCTGTAGCCAAGGTAACCATAATGATCAGGACTGAAGAGCATCTCAAGCTTCTTTTTATCTATCTTACTTGATGGAGGAATCACGGGGTTCCAATCTCACATCTATTATCGCTATTCTTTGGCGATTTCATTTACTCTCTTCCGGTTCTTGGGCAGCTGTAGAATTGCAGATGTAAATGTTCAAGAAGTAGGTAGCACTAAAACAAATCGAAAGAAAAGAAAATAACTGTTAGTTATGTAAAAATATAATTAAATTTGTTTCTGATAAATTAAAGTTTTGCAATCGTGGACTGGAATCAGGCGATTTTGAGACATTTATTTATTTTTATTTATTTTTCAAAGTTTTCTTTTTTTTTCTTCTTTTCTTTCTTAACGAATTTCTATGCTCTGTAGTTGATCATTTCGTGTTTCTAAAATTTATAACTTTGCATAACTTCATCTATTTTTTCATTTTTTAAAAATGCATACTGCATGTATAGAAAAACAAATATATCATAATATTTTTAAAGATTTACCATAATATATGATGAACGTTTCCAAAATAAAAATTATTGTTCTGTGCGAAATGTGTGCAATTGTGATATTACGAATAATAATAATAATTAAAGATAAGGTTTAAAAAAAGTTAAGCGGAAAAACCTACTTATTTCAAAACAGACAAAATGAAAATGAAAATATACAATTCAGTTAAATATGTTTAGCGTAAGAAATTGTTCTGTTTATTATGATTTAAGGAATGATCATTTATCCCTATCTGCAATTTCTAAGGACCTTAGGTAAGGCACACGACACCGCCGCATCGAAGTCCACTCCCCACATAAAGTAATTTAACACGTTTCTATACCAATCAAAACTGCTTTGCCACATACCACAGTGAAGTGAAACTAGTAAGGAAAGTTGATTACTCACTAATTTCGTGACATCTTTCCGTGATTGCGTTTTTTTTTTTTGAAAAAAAGAAAAAGAACCGCAGGCACTTTCTCCTTGCACTTTCTTTTCGATTTTCACTCAAATTGATAACTCTCATGATAACGATAAGATCTTGAAAACTATAAGTGTAGTGTTTACATGACATTCTGATTTTTAAATGCCATACAGTGTTCGCAACTTAACTTTTTAATGCTTCATATGCATAGAAAGTCAATTAGAATAATCCTTTAGCCAATTATTAGGCTGTGACATTTTAATTTCCATTGAAATTGATAGTTTTGCTATCTTATAAACACCGGGTATTGTTTTCAACGGGTAGGTGGCGTGTGTGTGTGTGTGGTGTTTTTTTTTTTTTTTGTGGTAAGCGATTATCCCGTAAAGCTTGGCAAATTGCAAATTATATCGGGACTTACAGCTTTAATACTATTTATGTATCATTTTCATCTCTGTTAGAAAACCAAATTTTGCGGGAAGTTCGTTCAGTTTTAAGGTTTCTCCATTTTCTGCTGCGGTTTCAAAGTAGTATATGCCATGTAAAAGCCGTAGTAGCAATTCCGATTTGGACATAATGCGAGAAAAATTATTTTTCCTCAAATCTTATGAGAAATACAACATTTCTGGCATCCATCTATGATTTCGGAGTGTTAGATGTTCTTCCGGGGCAATTCCCTCCGATTTGGCGACGTCCCGCGACCATCCTTGGCGAAGAAAGCCGTTCCTCCGACAACCCTGATTCGCACATTCCCCGTGACGGGCAGCATCAGTTGGAAGCACTTCAAACCGGTGGCATCTCCTCTCCTCCCCTCCCGCTCTAAATCTCCCCCGATAAAAGCTACCTTCTTAATTTCCAAAGGTTTAGTCACGGTACATACAACTTTTGATCACCGACGTCGTACCTTGCGCGTGGAAGCCGCCTTGCTTGTCTTGATTAATTTTAAACGATCCTGGTTAAATTATCTTCCTAACTTCATACTCCCTTCAGCATAAAACACACCGTTGCGTCACCAACACGGACGTGTGGTAGCGTTCTCTCTCTCTCTCTCCTACTGCCACACCGGGGCTAATTTCTGTCGTATGTTTCTTTGGGCCCCCTCTCTTACCATTCTGGAGGTAATTAAAGATACCATTTTCGGATAGTGCCCCCCTCTTTTTGCGCGCGTTGATTGTCGGTTTCGCTAGGTTTTCTAGTAATTGGCCCGGGTTTTAGAGGTGTTTATTATTAATTCGCCTCGTTTGTGGTTGATGCGGGGGCATATCGGGATTTAGTGGAAGTCGCGCTCAGGAAAATGCTAAGGCGGTGATTTAGCTCGCGCGACTGTTGATGAAATTTTGGTTTTTAATTGCTACCACTTCTCCCCACTCTTTTCAAATGGGGAAATATGAGTCGTGCTCATATCGGCGAGTTTGATTAGACTTTATTTCTAATGTCCTGGTGTAATTTTCTGCCTATGAAGAAGTGCGGATCTGTTAATTTGTGAAGTGTAGAATGGGTCACGTTTCTTCCATCAGCCCTGGCACCGCCCCCCGATTTTTTTTTCTAAGCAGGCGAGAAGTCTGATTTTAATTACCTCTTAAATAATGAGGCACCGTTTCGGACAAAATTACTTCGGCAAAGATTTAAGAGTTCGTTTAGCAACTGCATTCGAACTCTATAATGTTAATGGATGGAATTCATTTATGTAACTGAATGATGTTATTTATTTCTGACTTCTCCCAGTGTTTCTTAATGTTAGTAATTATTGCTCTTTTAAGTGTTGAATTTGTTGATGAAACTTGTATAAGTGGAAGTACTTGCGTCGAAATGATCTAAAACCACTAAGCACCTTGATTTTTATGTTAATTTGTTATTCATTTCCGACTCTAAAGATTAGTAATTATTGCTCTTTTTAGTGTGAATTTAATTTATTTGGTAAAATACGTATTATGTGAGAGCATTTACGTCAAAATGTCAAAATTGCATGAAGTGGTGTAATATTAATCCATTAGTTCTGTGTTTCTTTCTTAACAGTAATGTCCTTCTGCTAATATCCTAATGTTACCGATCTTCGCTAACTCATGTTACTTGTTAAGAGCAATTTTATTGTCTTGATCATCTTCGCACAAGGTAATTTGGAACAATTTTGTAGTTGACATAAGGTTTGTTGCATGGAACCAAATAATTGCTTGTAGGAATAAGGAACTTAAGCTTAACTAAGCTTGCTTCTTGCAAACTCTGCATATGTAATAGTGTCTGGGTTGAAGCATCGCGAATAGGAACAAGTGTGATGTGGCACTCAAATTTTTCTGATATAATTGGTTCTAATAAAATCTTTTCGAGACGAAAACTTCTTAATCAAATTTACAAAACAAGGAAAAAAAAGTTCCGCTTTGTCTTTTATTTTGACTACTATCAAAGTATTCAAAATTTAACGTAATGTTTATTTTTCAAATTTCAGTGGAACTAGAAAAGTAAAGACACCTAATACAGTTCTTTAAGAGAAAAGTTTCATTCGAGTCGAACTTTTCCCTCAAAGCATATTGTAGGGAGCGGGTACTTCTTCATCTCAAAATTTAGCGTTTAGCTTTCTTCTTTCTTTCTTTTCTTTCTTTTTTGGTCTTCAAAATATGTATTTATTTGTTTGACTTTTTGCCGATATTTTTACGATACATTAATCTTTTTTTCATAGCTCATTTTATTTATTAAAAAAAAAAATGTGATAAAGTAGGTAGTAAGCTAAAAAGTACACAAGAAATAGTGTTACTTAAGTAAATGCCAAAAAAGGAAAATGAAATTTTTGTATATCCTTATTTTAAGGATATAACGGTGAAATTTTTGTGTATCCTTATTTTAAGGATATAACGGTGAAATTTTTGTATATCCTTATTTAAAGTATATAACGGCTTCAAATTCATGCCTAAGACAGAAATTAAGATTGTTTCGGTTTCGACTGTTGCTTCAAATTTTCTGGTAACAGCTATACAATTCTAACACTTTATTTACTACAAGTTTTGAGGATTTATAATGTGTTTTTATATTTGTTTGGAAGAAGAAAATATTTCGTGGACATTTTATTTCGTTTTTCTTAAATGATATTTTTTTTCTTTTTTATTTATTCTATTCTTCAAAAATTACAGTTTTTCTCCGCCAAATGAAGCATGTATTGTTTGTACAATATGAAAAGCAAATGGACATTTCTTGTATTTATTCTTTTGCTATTTGTAATGTCACACTTTGGAACAGTGCTTTCAATTTGTATTGTTAAATGTATGCATTTTAGAACTTTAAATTTTGGTAATCGTTGAATACAAGGGTGCAAAGTACCGAAAATAAGTATTTATAAAAATACAATAATTGTTGTCTCAGTTGGACCTCGAAGATAGTTTGTCTTAAATGTAATTGTGGTTGTAATTAAAATGTTAGAACGGCTAGTTCAGTTGGAACCTATCAAGTGTTGTATATATTTTTTAAAGTAAATACATTTCTAAAAAAATCTGAACTTGCTCTATACTGTTGCGCTCAATTTTGCCCAACTGCAGTGCCAAATAAATGAGTTAAGAAAAGGTAAATGAATGTTTTTCATGAACTAATTGTAAATATATGTAGGTATTAAGCTAAAGCCTCTCTCGTTCTGTTTATATCCAAAAAGAGCGATGTAAAATATCGAACTTGAAAGTCCTTGGGAAGACTTGAAAATTCCTCATTTTACCGCTTTCTGGGTTAGTGAGCTCTTTATTTATTTATTTATTTTTTTTTTGAGGACACCGTTTTCTACAAATCTATCTTTTACTTTTCTCTTTTCTTTCTTTCTTTCTTTTTTTTCTTTTTTTTTTTTGTGTGTAAAAAAAGTATTTTTTTCGAACTCTTGCAAGTATAGTATTTTCTGCGTATTGGATATATTTTTTCAAACATTTCAAAGCAATGACGAACACTCTGTGATTGTTTACGAGACATATGGCTGCAATTTTTAGTAAAAATTAATATTACAAATAAGTTCAACGAAATAATTGAAGGGTACGGGAAGAAGACTAATATAGTCAGAGCGAGATTTATTTATTTATTTATTTGAGATGTTGTCACTGCTTGTTACTAACGAAATGCGCTAAGTGTTAATTTGTGAGAAACATCGAAAGAGTTATCACGATTAAAGCAAGACATAATTAAAATACATTTAAAAGGGTAAAAAAGAAAAATCATCTGAAAACATTTTTTTCTTTTATCATTCATTCTTCCTGGGTACCATCAATTGGTAACTATTTACGCGAATTCACAAGGGGAGAAAATGAAAGAAATGTAGAATCCAGCCGGACCGACCGTTCCAATCCGGACGGTTTTGCGCATGCGCCTCAACCAGGCCTCCTGTCGTTGTGTTGATGACTGGAATGACAAACGTCATTCCTTCTCCATATGACAGAATCTGATAGACCCCAAAAAGCCCCCTCCGCCATTAGGAGCTGGCTGCATGACGGCAACGATGGATGACGTCATTAGATCTCAGAAATCGGTTCGTTTTCCTAATGTCTGGTGATTAATTATTTTAATTTCTTAAGTTCCCCTTCGGTCTTGATGAGCGAGCAAATGAGGAGTGGCCCAGCCTCTTTTTAAGGTGTCTCTCCCTGCGAATCAAAGTGGAGGCAGCGGTCCCTAGGCGCTCTTTACGAGACATGGGGGGTGGGGGGCATGGGGGGATGTCTGCCCATCAGATTCGTGATTTTCTCCCATCTTGTTCCCCTTAACCACGTTCTTCATCAGTCTCATTTCCGATCCAACCCCCCAGGGCGCTTCGGGGGATGTCCACCAGTTTAAAGGGCGCTTTTCGTGCCGGGGCTGGGGCGTCAATTTTTTTTGCTCTCCCTCTTCTTTCGCTGTTAGAAAAAAAAATTAAGAAACATGGTGTGTTGCACGAAAAAGAGCCAACTTGCTCAATACAAAGGATGGTGCATATCGGCAAATTATGTACTATCACCGATAGCCAGGAAATTAGCACCATCTTTTGATGCAATATACCACAAAGTTTTTATTATTTTCCCCTTGTCATCCGCGCAGTCTTTTTGTCTTTCGCTGGTGAATGGGATTTTATGTCCAAGATTGAGAAAAACTTCCGGCAAAGAATTATCTCGTGGAAATTAAAAATTTGTTGACATGGATTACGTATTATAGCAACTTTAAAAATGCAGAAATTGTAACATGAATTGTAGACATTAGCAGTTGGCATGATTTTGTCGGATGTCTTTTCATACACAAGACTTGTTTTTTGGATTAAGAAAACAAGTTTCTTGCAACCCGAGTCTGCAATTCCAGCTGCTATTTGTGCAATTTTAGCGTTGTGATATTGTTTCTCTTCCTCCAGTGGCGGATCATGGGATTTTGAGGCCCCAAGCGAACCTGATCCGGAGACTCCTTATACATGTTGACGCTACTAGAAATGGGATAGTTCACTAATATGAAAGACGCAGAAAACCTTTTTTTTTTTTTCTCTTTTTTTGGAATTAAAAAGCTTTGGCGTTATGGAGAGACAATTTACATTCTCATTTAAAAGAAAAAAAAAGACATTTTCAGAAGAAAAAAAAAAGAACATCTCAGTAAAAAAAATTTGCCGATCAGAAATTGCGATAAAACTGCGAATGAGAATCATTAATACAATACATTAAAAGTTTGGTTAAAATACTAAAGAATCCGACGCATTTTATTGTGAAGAAACAGAAGTTAAAAATGCCGAATTCGATTGATGGATGCAGACGAATCATTTTCACTGGCGACCGAGGAGCAAGCCCCGGCATTTCCCGCGCAACCCCCACTACATTCCTATTAACAGCCCTGCAGTGCTGAAGGAAGCTTTCCTCCAGATCTCTCGAAAAAGCATTCACTCCTGCGGGAATACCGAAGGATAAATCAGGAAAAGGTCTTTAGACCCCCCAGGAGGGATGACCCTCCCCTCCCCTCAAGAGTTCGATTTTTCTCTTCTTTTTTTCCCCCTCCTCTTTTCGGCCGCTCCTCCCCCTCCATCATTGATCGCATCCTTCCTGGTCGGTCATTAAGATCCGAGTTGGACTTGGGATGCGTGTTTGTTCTTTTTGAAGACGTTCCCCGAATCTTGTTGATTCCGTCCGGACTTTTTCATGATACCTGCAACCCTTCTGAGGAGCTACGACTTGACATCGCTCAAAGCAGAGCTTCATCATCATGTTTTTTTGAGGCATTGCTTTTTGTAACACCTTTTTAGAACGGTATTCTATAGTTGAAAAATTTTTTTTTTCTTAAATACGAAATTAGAAGCATTGCCTTTTGAAAAAAACTTGAACTTTTTTATCATTACTTCTCCTCAGACCAAAACTTCATCTTCAGGTTTTTTGCTGTTTGAATTTCGACAGCACCTTCCCTCCTCTGTCTCTCTTTCTTTTTTTTTTTTTTGAAAAACTAACTTTTTATGTGAGATGAGTAGCATTACTTTTTCAGATGAAAATCGATTTTTTTTATCAGTTGTACACTACTCTTCCTTGAATTAAAATTTCATTATCGGGTTTGCACTTTATGAATTTTGGCAAAGTCTTTATTATTATTATTATTTTTTTTTAATGTACAATTATGGTTTTAAAAACTTTTTTTATGCGAAAGGAATATCGTTGCGCCTTTTACTACAACTTGATTTGTTACGTCAATTTACCAACCACTTTTCCTTAGAATGAAACTTCATTATGTTTTTTACTCTTTGAGTTTGAGCGTGTCCCTGTTTTGATATGAACACGTTTTGAAAACCTAGGAAATTAGTTTTTTATGAAAAATTTGTAGCACACACACACGGGGATTTTTAACTTTTTTGTTTATTTATGTTTATTTATTTTTTACATTTTTTTTACTCCCTAGACACAACGAGATTGCTAATCATTCTACTATTGTACTAAAAATACTTGTTTTATTTTCGTTTTCATATAATCTCAATTTAGAGAGTATTTTTAAAAGCAAGATTCAATAGGAAGGCTCAGTAAAAAAAATTGCACTGCGTAATGTTTTTTTCTCTTATCATTTACAAGCTTTTATTTTACGTTGAATTTGACGTTTCTTCAAATGTGAGCGATTAAAAAAACTTTTTAGAACCCAAATGTTTGAGATAACTTGATTATATATTTTAGTTATGGTGCATTCTCTCTCTCTATCTATCTGTGTTTCTTTTAAATTATTCAGCAATATTTTTGGTTGCAAAAGGTTACCGATTTTTAGTTTTAGTTTCTTGCATTTCTTGGAGTTTCAGATTTTCTCTTAATTTTCGGGAGGTTTTTTCTTCAATTGTCACTCTGGTACCGGAACATTTCCTAAACTAATCTAACTTAGACTCGGGAAACGAACGATAAAAATTGTTTTCAAATGCATTTTTTTTAGTCTGGGTCTGTTTTGAGAATTCAGATGGTTCAAGGATCTTGAAAACAACCTGTATCATCAAATTTTCTAGCTACTCTGGTTTTTTGGAACATTCGATTTATAAACTAGGATGGCCGACTGCCGATTTAAAGTTGGGGTTTTCTTGCGCAGTGTATGGCGTGTCATTTTGTCATAGCCGCGAGACTTTTATTAATATTCAATTAACCGAGTTCGCCCCAACTTTGCTCGCGTTTAATTATTCCCTAATGAAATGAAGTAATGAATAAATTAATTAAGAGACTAAAGGAGGAAAAAACGAACAGCTGGGCTTTTTCAAAAACCCCGTTCTTCGTCTCTCTCTCTCTCTCTTGCGCCAGTAGTACGTCATTGATGGATACAATTTATTCCGAATCCTGACTAAAACAACAGAGTGTATTACCGCCGCAGTGGCTAAATACAAAACATTTAGTCATTAAACGAATGGAAAACGCGGACGGAGATTAAATACAAAAAGCCTTAAATAGATGGAGGCAAGGGAGAAAAAAGGAAATCCTCGTCTTTTTCGATGATGATTCACCGCCCTGCAAAAACACAAAGGGAAAGAAAATTTTCGCTCATCAAGCATAATACTGTAGCATAATCTTCCATTCTTTTACGGCGCAAATTTCACTCCCCCCTTGCTTGCCATAAAACATCCGACTTTTTAAAAAAATCGAAAGAGGGAGGGAAGGGGGTGAGCGAGTGAACGAAAATCGTGGAACAAATAAGTCGTTAGTAGGATGTGTGCGTTAATCAGTCAAGGCTTGTAGACGATAAATCAAAGGGCCTCCCCGCACCATTTAAAAACGCCCCTTCCCAGAAAGAAGGGGGGGGGGGCACAAATGACGTAGAACATCGGTGGGGGGGGAGTATCTCAAGAATACATATTTTTGTTGCGTTGCATAATCGTTTGTTCTTCGAGCGAGCAACACGCACACACGCGAGCATGTCACAGAGTAGGGCCCGGCGGCGAGAAATTAATCCTTCCTATCCGGGCGAGGAGTTTTCTGAGATTGTGCTGCGGCCGGATTCCGTAATAGCTGTCTCGGAAATTATTGAAATGGGCATTGAGGGAATTTTGCATTCGTGGAAGAGGGGTCTTGGTGGATGTCGTTCGGTTGTGGAATTCTTTCTCGGAATCCCGTCTGGACCCAAAAGGAAATTTATGAGCAGGTTTTGTTAATGATTGGTTTTTATTAAAGAAAAACCTCTGTTGCAGTAATGATGTCTTAATGATAGCTGTTGGCTTCCACAGTCGGCATTAAGCAAGTAATATATTATTTTTACCACTGTTGGTGATACGATTTGTGGTAGTCTTATGTTTCATGTGGGGTAGCTTGGAGCAGTGTGGGGCAATACTTTCTGGCATACAGTACACTCCAGATTATCCGTAGAATTGGGTGGCACGGGTATCGCGGATAATCCGAAAAAAGCATAAAACCAGGGGTAACGAATATAAAAAATGTCTTTTGCTGAAAAATAATTGCATTAAAACGTGATATGTATAAGCAGTAATGATAAGTATAGCATAAAAAATTATTGGTATTTGAGGTTTTCAAGCATATAAAATCTATAAAGAAGTGGTGCTTTCGATAACGTCCGCGTAAAATATTTATTGGGTGTAGTACTCCGCAGTCTTGGGTAAGAAAGGTTGAGAAAAAACAAAATTTAAATTCGTGCTTTTACTAAATAATCGGTTAATTGTGTTTGTTTTTTTCCCGAGACCCTCGCGGATAATCGAGAGTTTACTGTATTTGACTTCAAAAGAATCCAGAAGGTTCAATACTGCCTTCTGTTGACAAACTATAATAGCAGTTTCTGCTTTTTAACAACTTAATAACATGGCGACACCACAAAATTAACTATATAATTCGGCAATTCTAAAGTTACTGTTAGAAAGCCAATCTTGAATGCTGGTTTGAAGTTGTTAAAAAAATCTCCCCGTCCTAAACTAGTATTTTACGTAATTTGGTAAATTATAAATATCATGCGAGAGTTCCATAAAACGTTGAATAAGCTACTTTTTTTTTCTTCAATGAATTCATGAAAGAAATCCCCATCTTTTCGTTCAAAATTCTGATGTGGTTATTTTCTTATTTATTGTTGTTATTTCATTTTTTTTTTTATTATTTTTATTTTAAGTTTTCTTTTTTTAACAATTTTTATTATTTTAAGTTATTTTTTTTAATTTTTATTATTTTAAGTTACTTTGTTTTTAATTTTTATTTTAAATTAATTAATTAATTAATTTATTTATTTATCTTTGAGAATATCTCTTTAGATTTTAACACTGCTTATGATTTTGATAAACTGAAGCCGTGATCTAATTTTCTGAAAGAAGGAAAGTGAAGGGTTAGCTTTTTGTCAGAGAGAGAGAGAGAGAAAGTTTACAGCAAAACATTTTCTTCCCCATTTCTAACTAAAAACTTCATTTTGTAACCGATGTGTATATTAAATAAATATTTAAACATGGATTTTCAAAAGGAAAAAAAACCTTTTTTTTATCGTATTTTATTGAAAGTATCTCAAATTCAAGTTTAAAATATTTTTTGCGCAATTAAATCCTTTAAAAAACTGGTAATGTCGAAAATCACATTCGACCAGTGAATATCGGATATCCAATCTGCATCACAATACGTAGCGAGTAACAGTTGCAGTGATAACTTTATCAGTATTTTTTCTTCTAGCAAGGAAACAAGTATTGCAGAAATTATAGTGAACTACAGAAAACTTAAATGTTTCACTTCATGTATTTATTTACTTGATTAGAAGTATTTAGAGTAGATCGTAGGTTAAGACCTCTTGAGACGAAAATAAGATGAAACTGTTTTCAAAGTTAGTGATAGAGCATACAATCTTATCGTACAAATTAACTAACAAATGAAACGTTATATATTCTATCCAACTGAATGAGTAGTGGATTAGTATCAAGCAGAAGCGCAGCGAGGAGGGGTAGACATCAAACTTCCAAAGCCTTGGTTTTAACACATACTGTCAATCATAGCACAAGATTTTGGCTGGTGGTCGTCGTGGTTACTAGTGGTACAAAGAGATCACAAAGAAGTATAGAAGAAGCTAAATTGCGAATGTGTCACTATCAGTGAGTGTTGTGATTTAAACTTGTGATCGAAGAAAAAGCTGTTGCTAGACTTAGAAACTTAGTCGTGAAAAACTTCTGCTAAGATGATGGAGTATGTTGAAATAAAAGCAAAAAAAAAAAAAAAAAAAGATGAGTTATATGTTTTTCCACCACCATCGCAATGATTGGGACACATCAGACCAATGTGTGGAAGTTCCAGTATGCTAATGATTGCTTAACAAGCACCATTTGTCAAATAACGTGCGTAGGTCTTCCTCATTCATTTTCGAATCTCCAAATGAATAATGTATCATTCACGCCGCGGTAGACTTGTTCAACATGCGCACATTTCAGACTTTTCGGCTGCGTCTATCCAACTATTTATAAATTGGAGCATCGTGAACTGGAAGCCTTATCGACAGATTATACCCTCCTTGTTTTTATGAGTGATTTCATGCCGAGATTCCCAAACTTTTTTGAGTCGAGATGCCCTTTTGGAGCTAAGGTATTCATTTCCACGGGGTCTTTCCGGCTGTAAAAGTCTGACTAATCATAGCTAACACAAAAATTAATAAAACAGGTACGCCTGCATTGGTCATGTTGCTATTATGCCATAAAGGTGGTCCCAATCGGTAAGGCGTTAGACTCGTTATCAGAGGGTTTTGGACTCGATACCAGGCGATCAAAGTTCCACCGTATCGACGAATGGCGGATGGGCACTTAAAATATCGCTCTTAGTCACAAAGTCCTTCAAGTCCTCAGTCCAAACCAGGACCAGGGATATCTCTTCTACTGGTCTGGATCAAAAAAACAGAGCGCTCTTCAGGACCTCATCAGCCGGCTAAACCACGTGTAGTGGTCGGTAGAGGGGACCCTTTAGTGCATGAATATATGTGTTTGTTATACCGTAAAGAATCCACAGAAAACTTTCGTGATTAATAAGCCACTAATTATTTTGAAAACATTGAACATTTTATGAGCTCATACTCCTCATGTACTGCTTGGGGATTTGGCAGGGTGGGCTCTTAACCCGGAACTGTTTGATTTCAAGCCCAATACCGTATCCACTAGGGCAACCTCGGGCGCTGTTTAATGCGTACATAAATAGTAATTGAAATAAGTTTAATGTAAAAAAAGAAGTTAATTGTAAACTTCTGTCAACGTTTCGATTTTCAAAAGAATTGAGAAGAGTATTGACAGTTGAGAAAAGAATTCAGCATTTGGAGCCTTTTAGACTACGCAACAAGAAATGAAAAGAAATTAAAACAGATTATCCATCTTGTGTAACAAGCCAATCATAAGTGTATGCACATTTGTTTTAATGAAACCGCTTCTGGAATTTTTATGAAGGGCCGAAACCGAAATTCAGCCGGACCTTTCCTAGCTCACGTGACCGTAATGACTACTGCCGCAAACAAAGGCAACAGCAGTATCACTGTGCGACTGGCCAAGCGTGTCGGCTGATTATCGCATTTCACTTCACTTTAACGTACCTCTGAAAAGAATTCAGGAAACATAAATCAGCCTTTGCTCTCCCTCACTCTTGAAAAACATCGAGCTGCGCTGGGGGGTGTCTTTCCTGCATTGATTGTATGACGAAGAATTTTCTCTTAACAGTTTATATTTTTTATTATCATCTTCCTTTCTTCATGCATATTTTATGGCTGCCTTAAAGAGTGCTCAAAGAAGTATTTTTTGTCTGCACTTGCAACATCAAATGATTTGAATGTTTGACTGTACGAAACTAAATATAAAGAAAAAAGAACTAACAATAATAATTTGAATTTTGACATCTTGAATTTAAATTATGCTTTCCGCAATGACGAATTGGAATAGGTGTGTGTGTTTGTAAGCGGTCATGCGTGTTTGCGTTGCGATGCGTGTGTGCAGGACATGTGCACCACCCGAAGGAGCAGGGGCCGATGAACGTCCCAAAAGGTGAAGCATCGGGACCCTTTGAGGCAGACTTCGAGCCCAATTTGAAAAAGGGACTACATGACAACTGAGGTCGAACATAAAAATAACTAGCAATTTGTCATTGCTCAAAAAGAAATCAAGATTAGTTTAAACATTCTTGTTTGTGTTAAATTCTCTTACTAAATGAAACTTGAAAACAATCATGAAAAAAATTGTTGCTAAATACAGCAGTGAGAAGATAAATTGCAGTGCCTGCAAGTATTTCATTTTTCTTCTTTTACATTTTTATCATCTAATATGCGTCAGCTTTAATGCACAAGCTTGCTTATTTGGTTTCTGCGGAAAAGCAAGCACGAAAAAAAACGTCAAAATTTTAATGTTTTCCTATTGTTTGTGCGGAATCTAAAACGTGTTTTTTCAAATGTCCCAAAAAAAAAAAAAAAAAAAAAAAAAAACTCGCTCCCCCTTCCTCCCCCACGAGTTATCTTCTTTCAGAAGAATGCTCTTATCTCAGTTGACAGTTTTCGTCGTAGTTATTTTTCTTTCAAATTTTGTAACCGTTTTTCAAACAAATAATCTAGTAACTATACTAGCGCATTCAGAATAGCCCTTTTAGGGGGGGGGGTCATGATCTCACCTTTAACTGAACCCTAGAGTGACCATGCTGTGTAATCTTTCTAAAAAATTGTGTTAAAAAATGTAACAAATTGTTTACTACTGTTCCATTCAATCACTACTATATTAAAATTTTACTTTCATTTTTCAATGGCACCGAAATTGCCTATTGAATCACACGAAACTCAGATTACCCGTATTCGGTTGTAGAAATAGATATACTTGATAAAGATAAAAGAATTTGCTCTTTTTAATAAAAAGGGGAATAAAAGAAAGAAAGGTTGCATTTGTGGGTATGAAACTATTTGTAGGAGCAGGGATTCCTTAAATCAAGTTACATGTTCATACATAACAATTTATCGCTGCTGCTGAATAGAATCATTTGGCGTAGTTCTCCACAGCGCCAAGAGATCTGCTGTTCAAATAGGGGCGCCAAGCTTGGCGGTCTAACGCAAATATTTGTCAAACCCGGGATTTTCTAAGAAGAACCGAGAGTGAGCGATCGCTTTGACAGACACACAAAAGGAGATAAAAAAAGAGGGAGAAAATAAATATTAAAAATGGAAGGGAAAGGGAATTTTTTCCTGGAAATCTGATGGATTGATGGATAGATGGGCATTTCTTTGGACCCCGCGCTTTGGCGTGTCTAAAAAATTTATGTCCTACCTTCGGGGAAAATAGCGCTTTATGAGCGATGACGCCATCGCATTTGCTTTTGCAAAGGACCGACCAGGGGAAAAAAATAAATTGCCCCAAATTAGGGATTGTCTCCAAATTCTTTCTGCAGAGAAATGAAGGAAGCGAAACTGCCTCCCCCCCCCACCCGTCTGTGTGTGACATAATTCAAGGTCTAACCAAACAACTAAAAAAAAGTTTCTGCAGATTTTTTTTTTCTCTCCGTTCTCCAATGGCCGTGTAATTGATTGTTTATCACTTGATCGCAATGGATTTTAATTACAGGATATACAAAGAAATGGATAGGCACATGACAGATAATCGAGATATTATTCTAAAAATATGCGCAACTGACACATGGAATCATTGAATACTAGTGTTGTGTAAAATAGACACACACAAAAAAAGGGGTTACAAATTAAAATTTGTACTGTCAGAGATTGCTGTTTCAATTTTTTTTTAAGTTTGTTGAAACGTTCTTTTAACTCATTTTTAATTTCAATACTCTATTCTAAATAATATAGTTTATTACAACATGTGCCCATGTTTCTAAAAACTAAAATTGAGTTTTGTCAGAGAGCTTCAGATTGTTACAAATTGCCGTCAGAGAGCGAAATAACTAGAGAGCGAGTTCCTGTATACACCAGACAAACGTTTTTATGATCTCCTGCAAAGTTTGATTATGTGACTAGCGTTAGTGTGGCTTTGAAAAACAGATTTGTTCCCTTCGAATTTGCTGTAAGAGTCCGAGATTGCAGTTGTTGCCTATGGATGGTCTAAGTTTTATAAGTTTTATAGAAGATAAATTATAAAGAAAAGTAGCAATAGAATAATTTTATTTATTGTATTATATTTTTTAAATGGAAGTTGTTTAATTTTCAAACGATATTTTTTGCAATGTATTACTAGGCTGTTACAAACTCTTTATTCTGAAAAACGATCAGAGCGTCAAAAGTGGGAACGATGAGCAATCTTAACAACACAAGAAAAAACTTACGTCATCCAGTCATATTGCTATTTCATTGTTTTTAAAGTGAGCGAATAACTTTTCCATTACAACTGAATATTAATACCACGGGGGACCAGTAGTTGCTCAGAGTATGACTTGAATTATGAATTTTTTTTTTCTCGATGCGATGCGGAAACTTTCACGTAGACCTAAAATATTTAACCTATGAGAAGTAAGTTCTCTTTTCCATCTATTTGATCAGAAATACACACTGTAAAAAAACTGTTGTTTTTACAGTATAATACTGGCATCAGAGTTTCCAGTTAAAAACTGAAATGCACAGTAATAAACTAAAATAAGCAATTTTACAGTTTATTGCTGTAAAGCAGCAAATTTAGTTTATTACCAATTTTACAGTTTATCACTACAAAATTAGCTGTATTATAATGTAAAAACAACAGTATAATACTGGCAGCAGAGGTTCCAGTTTAAAACTAAATGCACAGTATAATAAACTAAAATAAAGCGGTTTTAGAGTTTATTACTGCAAAATTAGCAATTTACAGTTTATAAGTGTAAAGTTAGCAATTTTACAGTTTATTACTGGAAAATTAGCAAATTTTACAGTTTGTGACTATAAAATTAAGTGTATTATACTGTAAAAACAACATCTATTTTTTACAGTGTAGCAATCTTATTTTTTAAAGGGGGTCACGTAGGTGATACAAATTGCATGCTTCCCTTCTGTCCAGTGGATTGTTATTCCAGTTCTTGTCGTTCTACAGTTATCCCAAACTACCGTGACTAAACCAAATAAGTTATTAGTGACAAAGAGTTTGTTGTTGTAGATCTTTCTCCCGATAACGTCGAGATAACGGCCGACAGCAATTACTGAACGGTCTTCATTTGGATAGCTTTTGAAATACAAATGAATTAGCTGGCTATAACTGAAGAAAAATAATTGTTTTAGTTGATAATTATCAATCTTCGTATATAAAGTAGCTGTATTTTCTTTAACGAAGCGACAGCGCGTCTAGGGATTCCTTACTTCTTTTAAATTAATAACAAAAATCCAAATTTTTTTAAAAACTTTAATTTTTATTTATTTTTAAATGCAGACATTTCCATGCTCTTGTTTTGTGCTATTTTTAGATTTTGACGAAGAAATTACTTTTTTGTTGCTTTCTTTTAAAAGTTATTTTGTAAGTTCCTTTGCAACTTATGAAATACTACATGAGCTGTTTTCGATTTTCCAACATATATTTTTTTTTAAATTTAATCTTCAAAAGGGCAGTTCCATGGAAAAGTTGGAAAAATCTTACATACATTTGTAAATCTTAACTCATTAATGCCTGACATTTTTTCCCCAAAGATATTTTGTATACTGGTTACAAACAGTGTTTAATGGACAGGAAAAATATAAAAAAATATAATATGTAAAAAATATTTTTTTTTATTAAGACAAGAAAAATCGTCCTTTAAAAGTTACGATAGACCCCAGAGGGTACATACTTTTTTTACTAAATTTTTTTTCTGCCTACGATATAATATTTAAAAAGACATTTATAAGAAGAAATAAAATCAGCAATTAACATAAACTGGGAAGCTGGGAATAACTTTGAAAACTTAGCTTTTTTTCTTGAGATTGAACGATGTCATTTTTGATAAAGATCATATTAAAACTGCTACAGAACACACTTTACAATGGTTATGTGCTGCAATCTGTTAATAAGAAATAGAGACAATACCAAGGTACTAATTGAACAATATTATTTGGTTGAACTGTGCATTTTGGGATATACAGACCCTTTTTTGGACCGTCCCTAAGTAGGGACGTTAGGCATTAATGGGTTAAATAAGTGTATTTTTCTGTGAGGCACATCGTTATTTTATCGAAATATTCTTTTAATATACTGTCTATAATTTATGTAAGGTCTGTAAAACTTGTTAGAATTATTTCTACCCTCAACGTGAGCTTTTCATTGCAGCGTGGTATCGCGAAACATACGTAAATCGATTCAAATGTAAATGCTGCTTCACCGCATTTAAACTGCTGCGACAAGTAAACACTATTTAAAGTGGAAATAATTTTGACTGCTAAGCACATGTAACTCGGCAGTTATTTCGCTTCAAATGTTTCACAATAAATTCCGTGTGGATTTAAATCAATCTTTCTACTGCATTTTCAGTTTTAATTGCATTCTTTTTTGTTGAAATAAATGTGTTTTACGTTTCTCTGAAAGAATGTTTGGAAAATTATCTCTTCAAAATTAGCGTGCTGAATTTAAAATAAAATTTTATTTAAAGAAAAGAAAGAGAGGAAAAAAAAAATACTTAATGCACAGATTTAAAAAAAAAAAAAAATCTAGAAACGTGCTTCGACGTTAAAAATTCAGATTTTGGAATCAGTTGTAATTTTCTTCTAAGGCGTAAAATGGAAACTATGAGAATTATAGTTGGTTTACAAAAGTCTAAATTCTAGGGAAATATCCATATTTGCTGGCGCTTAAAGCAAAAAATAAAATGTCCAAAAAAAAAAATCTTAAAATTTTGGCCGTTGGGTTACTAACAGTTGCTTGTTGGGCATTTTTTTTTTGGTTCAAGCTTTTCGTGAAAGAAAGGGTTGAAGATAACACCAATGCATTATTTATATATATATATTTTTTATTTATTGTTTGTCTTCCTTTCTTTTTTTCCCATCTTTATCGCAATTCATATCTTTAACTCACAAATTGTTTATATATATAAAAAAAGCATGAAAATATACTTTTTTAGAAATTAAACGTCGACTTACTTTTTACATTGAATGGAATCCGCTGTCCGCTTCATCAGCCATATTTAAAGTGAATATTTTTCTTAATTGTATTCAAAGGGACATAAATACATGGAAGTATTAATTTTCATGTGCATTTGAGCCATTAGTTTCTTGTAAGATAACATCATATTTTATTTGTTGAAATAAACTGTGATGGGAGGCGATGCTTAAATTTCATTAAACAAAGTGTCTGCTTTACGAAATATTGTTAACATTATTATTTGTTTATACTGTTCTAGTGTATTGATGGGTTCGTTTTAAAATTATTTCAAACTGCTTTTATTTTTTCTGTCCTGTAAAATAAGTTATTAATGTGATTTTTACATAGAATTTCTAAGGATAAAAAGTCGTTCTAAATAATATTTGAGGGGAAAAGGGTAAACTTTTTTCTCTGAGGGGCAATGAATGGCAGTTTAAAACTTGCTAAGGAGGGCATGTGCCCTGCTGCCCTTCTCCCCTCTTTTGTAGTTAGCCCTTATGTTAGTGTTACTTACGTTCGAAAAACAGGGCACCTTCGGAAAAAACAGACTTCATTACTCCTTCACTGATACAAACTCAATGCTGGCGGCTGTAGATTAAAAGAAGATGATGAATTCCGTTGCCGTTGCCATTCTGTAGAAATGAAAAAGAGGGGAAAGAATCTTCACAATTTGTTTTTGGTCCCGGGCGGCAGGGTGTAATAAATGCCTTGTCATAACGGCTAATGTGCTAGTCGATCAGACACTGAGCTTTATTGTCAATTGATTCGTGTCACTTAGGTTGAAAATCTATTTTTAATAGATGAAAATATATGTGTTGGCCCTTAATGCTTCGCTCTTAACATCCGGTGTGTGCGGGAAAAAATCAGCTTCTGCTGACGATTTTACGAGCGGAGAGATTAGATTTTAAAAAAGGTGCGCGGGAAGAAGTTTTAGTTATTTATTTTTCCCAAATTTATCATGACTTACTCTTTTTTTTTTCCTTAGTCTTCGAAGATAAGTCTAGGTGTGAGAGGGGAAGGTCTTGGGGATTATTTAATGAAAATATTTCATGTCTTTCTCTTGTAAAACTAGAAAAATTATTAGGTTTGTTGAAAAGTATCGGATGTGCTGAAAATTGTTTTTATACAGTACAGTGCTCTTACTTTTAATGACAGAATTAAAAAAAATGTGTGAATCAAGAAAGAAAAGTTAAGTAACTACTTTTGAGCTTTTGAAGTAATAGTGTCCGTAGCAATAATATTTTACTGTGAGATGATGCATTTCGAAACAAAAAATAATTTTATGTTATAGTTAAAATTTGTAGTCAGAGCTAGAAAATAAATAATTATTTTTACATGCTATCTTTTTTTTCAACTACTTTCAATCGTATTTATTTTTAACCTTTTCATTATGACTATGGTATTGTAATTAGGGATGCACCGATAAGCAAATTGGCCGATTACCGATTACCGGTTAATCGGCTGTTGATAATCGGCCGATTTATTGGCTGAGCCGATTAATGATAAGGATGATTGTTTTTCTACTACCAATTTTACCATCACTGTTTTTTTCTCTCTTAAACAAATCAAAGTTTAGAAATAGTAAGTAATTTATCTCTGAGAATTTTATTTTTTCATTTTCCTAGTTTTCATAAAATAATTTCAATGTTTTATCAAATTTCTTAGATTCAACTTTCATATTATTGTCAATAGTATAATTAACACATTGTTAGTTATATTAATTGGACAAAAAAATTCAAAAAGGGGGGAGGGGGAATCTATGGTAAGCACTCCAATTTAGGAGTACTTTTAATTCATATTTTTTAATACTTAGTAGCAATTTAATTCAATTCTTTTATTCTTTGAAAATTAGAGGTTATCTAAAAGCACTGTTCTAAGGAGAAAACTATCGCCACATGAAAAATATTGCAACATTGTCTATGTATATTTATTTAAAGCAGGAGAATTAATTAAAAAAACTTTATCTAATATCTTTAAACGAGCAATTCTTGTATATATATATATATATTTATTTATTTATTTATTTTTCGGATCTCGAAAACGGCTCTAACGATTTTGATAAGATTTGGTATTCAGATAGAGTTTTGGTTTTTGAGTTCATCTACGTCGGCGTTTTTTCTGTAAGAACGCGAGTTTTCACAAATACCCCGTTTTTTTTTGTGCCTTCATTGAAAGTTTGCGAAGCTTTTATTTCGCCATTTTCTTTATGATTACTTTAATTGTTACTGTTTCCTAGCGACCACGTTTTGTTATAAAAATTGGATTTCACATTTAATCACATCAGCGCGAGTTTAAATTTTATAGTATTTGGCAACGTTAAATTGTTATTGTTTTTGAAATGTTAAAGCAAGGCTTCACTAGATATAGTCTCTTATACAATCTGTTTCGCTTATTCAAAAGTTTCATTATAACAATAGATTTCATATTTAATCACATCAACGTAAATTTAAATTTTTATGGTATTTGGCAAACGAGTTGTGGCAACACGTGATAATTATTATTGTTTTTGAAATTTAAAAGAGATGAATCAAAATAAAGTTAGAATTGGGTGTGGGCCGCGGTGGTCGGATCGGTAAGTCGTCGAACTCGTAACCGGAGGGTCCCGGGCAGATCATATAGAGGGAGCCGAGCCGATCAAAGATCCACCGTCTTCATTAATGGTGGCTAGGGGACGTTAAAAATGTTCGTGGTCATAAAATCCTCCAAATGAAACGATACCTCTGTGGGATGCTGGGCTAAGGGTTTGCTCGGCCCTTGGGCCTGGTTAAAAAATGAACGGAGCGCTCTTCGGGGCCCCATCCCGGTTAAACCACGAGTTGTGGTATGTACGGGGGGGGAACCTTGGAGTGTGAAGTGAAGTGAAAGTCAAAACCAACTGTAACCAAATGCGTACTGGAGAACAGGGACTCTGCATCCTTTCTCATCAACCCCTCCCGCGCTTTCAGCGCCAAATGAAATGAAATTGGGTGTGATTTTACGGTGAGCATGGATTAAATAAGGTTGTGTTTTTTAAAACAAATTACGGCTATTTTAAATGCGTAATTGCAACCAAAGGCAAAAAATGCTTTTCAAGTTTATCTAAATACGTAACTTTACATTTTAGAAAAAAAAAAAAAAAAAAAACGAGTTTACAAACCTCTTTTTTTTTTTTTAACCGAGTGGGCTCGGTCCCCAGGTACTATCAATTAAGAGAATTACTATTGCTGCTAATAAAATTATTCATCATTGTTTCTTAGTGAAGGTATACTTTAAAGAATAATATTTGAAAAATATTTTTCAGCCGATTAATCGGCCCGACTTTACCGATTATTAATAATCGGCAAAGTGGCAGATTATGGCCGATTAATCGGTAACGCCGATTAATCGATGCATCCCTAATTGTAATAACATATTTGCTCCAAGCCAGAAGGTCCCGAACTCGAATTCCAAAAATGGATTCGCTGTTTAAAGCTTTCGATACTTTACATGATGATAGTTTTCTTGCTGTTCTTCTATGCAACAGCCGAATACTTGACTCATAGAATGTTAGAAGTCACCCTAGAGGGCAGCTTTTCCCAAGGTGCTATCCGGTGAAATATCCGAGCAAAATAGAATGTTTGGACTATTAAGCACAAAAACACACAATTCATTTCTCTTCTGACGAGAGAGTGAGACAATATGAAAATTAGCAATTTCAATGTTTTTCTCTCGTTAGTTGCTTGAAAAATGTTTATACATTTGCTGGTATGATATGCGAATGCAAGGCAGTTAGAGGGTTAGAAGTCCTCCCTAGCAAAAGGCTTTCCCCAAGTCTACATGTTTGAGTAACATAGTCTGTTGGGGCTCTTAAGTCTTTAATCACAAAACCAAACAAGTCAAGTACTGCTCTTCTGGGTACCTTCATCAGAAAGGAAAAACATATCAAATCCGGCCATTTCAATGCTTTCGTTTAGATGTTCCTCCAAGAAATTTAGGACATTTGCTGATATGATGTGTGAATGTAGAAGTTCTTCCAGAAATCTACTCTCCTCAAGGTGCTGTCCAGAAAATCTGAGCGGTATAGTCCGTTGTGGCTCTTGAGGTATTAAGAACCAAAACAAGCAAACTAAGTTCGTTGACATTCTTGAATCATTAAGCACAAAATAATAAAGGTGATGCTGCTAAATAAAATAATGAGAATGAAGCACAAAAACAAACAAGTAATCCACGTACTACTTTTCTCAGTACCTTCATCCAAAAGTAGAAGATATCAAGCCTGGTACTTCCAAAGCTTTTTCCTCTCTTGTTGCTTCAAAAGATGTCAGACCTTTGCTGGTACGAAGCAACAATTCATCACAGCTCTTTAATTGCCGCGTCGATCAGCTCAAGAAATTCAGCCGGTTGCATGGAATGGATTGCGATTTCAAAACCGGGATTATTTAAGTGCTGTGCTTACCCAGACGAACATCCTCTTTCTGCTGATGCCCTGAGCTTCTTCTTCTCATTGTGATTGGAGTTTTATAGCCCTGATGAATGATGATTCCTCACCAGACACCTGCCCGATGAAACCTAATGACCAGGCGCGTGGGAATATCTCGGGGCTGGCAAGCACATCTACAATATATCAATGTCTGACGAATCATAAAAAATGGCACTCCTAAAAAAATGCATGCATCGGAGACGGCATTTTTAGAATGCGTTACTAATTTTATAAAGTCAAAAACACATCAGCGTTTTGTGATGAGAATGAGCGTTTCGTTAGGAAACGATTTAATTGGATTGGATGGGGGGGGGGTTACATTGTGTTTTTCCTATGCCTATTTTGTAGCTAAATGATGCCGTTATTTTTTTCACATTTGATCGTCTTTAATATGAATTGGATACGTTTTTTATGTGGTCACTGGTCAGCTTATTTTTTCATTGAAAAAATGTTATGAATTTTAATAATTTGCCTCTATTTTTGATTTTCTTAATTTTGAGCAATTTATGAGAAATAAAAAAAATGTAACAACCTTAATCTAAAATACTTAATATATGAATAACAAAATGATGTACTTTTCGAACATTTTGTAAATAAACAAGCGATTGCGGAAATAAAACATTATTAATTAAATGGACAAGGCAGTGAATAGAAATAGATTTCTAACAAAATCACCATATTTGTCTTCCTCCACTTCGAGCGTTTGAGGTGGGAAAATGCAGACAGACCAGTAGTCAAAAAAAAAAAAAAAAAAGAGTTCAAAAAAGGAAACGCTATAAATAGCATTATTTAAAAAATTTAAGCAATGCTAAAACCTTCTCTGGAATCGAAAAGTGAATGTACTTAGAATTCAAAATTGATTCAGCTTTATTAATCCAATGACTAATAAAATTATTTACGACTCTTCTAAAAGAGAAATAATACTTGTGCTACATTATCTCTATGCAAACAATGGTACTTAGTAGGTGACAATTTATTACCTGAAAAATCTCGATTCGCACATTTAATGCTAAAATCACCTTTGACCGTTAGAGTGTAGTTGATTTTGATCACATTATTAGGACAAAAACTTCGATTGTGATCAAAGGATCGAAAGACAACTGCAGGTAAATGTAACTCAAGAGAAAGTTTTACTTTTTACCATTTTTGTGTTGGTAATTAATTTATATTATTTCATTCATAAATTTAGTTGGTAATATTATTATCATTTTTTGTGTATCCTGAGACATACCCGTACCTTAGATTATTAACTAATGTTTATGGTGCGCCTTGAAGCGAAGTAAAAAATATTATGTTTAAAATTATGTTTATTATGTGTTAAATTTATTTTTCGAATATTATTTTTTCGTCATACGAATGATCCATGATGAAGATGTAATGTTGGAAGTGTTTGAAAAAGAAAACATAAGTAAATAAAAAAATAAATAAATAAAAAGGAATAAAGATGGGACAGGGACTAAGAAGAAGAAAAAACTTTAAACCTCTTTTATGAGTAAACGAAAGCTGACATATTTAACAACATTAAGAGTCCCCCCTTTTTTTCTCTCTTACTTTAATATTTTCCGCTCCCACCGTAATAAATTTGAGCAAAAAACAAATTGATAATAACTCGAGAAAAAACCCTTCGAAGAGAGAGGGAGGGAGAAATTATACAATTTATTCAAAATAAATCACTCGGCCCGGATTTTCTTCCCTACTCGGCGCAACAAGCGAGCTGGAGCCTCTCTTTTTCAAGCTATAAAAGTAATTAAATCCACCAAAATGTGTCGGATCTCATTTGCAAATAGGGGCGCTTTACGTTACCCAGAATGCACTTCTTCTCTATGAGTAATTAGAAATCGCGCTCAAACGAATGCCGCACTAAATCATATTTTCGTGTCCCTCCCCCCTCTGAGGCAACCAACCACCCCGTCAGATCGCTCGTGTATTTCTAAAGTACGACCAAGAGAACGTTTTTTTTTCTATGATCGGGAAACTGCGGTCAGTGTTATGCAGTAAGTTATATAAGTGTTTAAAAGTGGAGAAACGAAAATTAATTTATGATTTTGTTTTTTAATTTTAATTTTGTTTATTATTATTTATTATTATTTTTTTTAATTTTTATTTAATTTTTTCACATTGCTTTTTTCATATCAATTTGCCCACATCTAAAAATTTTTTACGTTTTGCTTTATTTTCCCTTTTTTTTTCATTTTATGCTTCCTTTAAAAATTGAAAACTTCTATGAGTAAAACGAAATCGCGAGTGCCACTCTATATCATATTTTTTTAATCTATTGTGAATAATATCATTTAGTAACTTACATGTTAAGGTTAAATTTTACTATATTGGTGGATAATGTACGCACTTGTATATAAAAATACAATGTATGTCTGTAGCAAACTTAAAAAAGAAAAGAAAGAAAGGAAACAAGTTTTTCTTTAAAAAATGAAAAAGAGTAAAAAGTCAAATCTTTATCAAATAATTAATTTGATAATTTACAAAAACTATATCTTACTCCAAATTAATAGTTAAATGATAGTTTGACGAATTCAGATAACCTAAGGTATTTTGAGTAGTGAAAACTACAGACGGTTAAGAATCAGAAAGGCTAATTTTTTGAACAGTAAAAGTTTTACGTATATTTCTAGTAAGAATAAAAAATAACACAGATTGCAAATATTTTTTAAAAATTTCTCCAAGTATAACCGTTAATTTATATTTTCAATATGTAAAAAATCAAGTTTTCCTACATTTTTCAATTTTTATAGAAAACAACCTGAAAAAACCCTTTGTTTTTTCCGCTGTTTCGAAATTTCCAGAAACTTTACACGTCTAATCCAGACGAAAATTAATTTTTTTTAAATAAATTTCCAATACGTTTATTCATAATTTTGGATTATTAAACATATTTCAAGAGTTATTTCAGTGTCACTCTTCACGATTGTTTTCCATCTTGCTCTCTCGCTCAGGAAAAAAAAAACTTGTTTCTTAATATTTTTTTCTCTTTTATGTACTTGGATTAGAAGGTTGTGAGGCTTTTTACGGAAGAGTTTTTTTTTTTTTCCTTTTTGAAATACACCTAAAGGTGAATAATGTTCCTACAATAAGTAATATACCTTCAATGGCATACTTGCTTTGATTAGCGAAAAACAAGCTTGTGTAAAATGAAATAATGGTTCATTAGTTTAAAACCTTTCCATGAGAACAAATTTCTGCGAAGGAAAATTTTGGTTACCCTTTGTTGTTCAGAAGTATATACAAGTATTTGTACTCAGTTGGGTTGACAGTTATTTCATGCCAGTACCCCCGCCCCCTTTTTTTAGGTAAGTTTTTTCAAGATTTTATTTTGTTAAAAAAAATGCATACGTTTTTGTATTAGAATGTAATATCGAAAGCTTAATTGCGTATAAGAGTTATTTATAAAACATAAAAAAGCTTGTTACAGTACTTGAATGGTGATACATACTATGCTCATCAACATCGAACTTAGTTCGCACGTCAGGATCTTATCTAGCATTAAAAAATAAAATCAATTGATTGCAAAAATCGTTTAGTATGTTTTGACTAGTAGGTAATTTAAAAAGATAGAAAAGATAATATTAATTTCTTCGGAGTAGTTATACTTATACTTCTATGAACTGTCAACTTTTAGTATAATTTTTAAGCTATCACATTAGAATAATTTATTGTAACTAATAAGAGCAAAACAAAAATTTATAAGCTGATTCTACAATGTTAAATGTTCAAAAATATAATTTCAAATGCAGAAATTTTAGCAGTTTTTTTTCTTGTGTGTTTTAAAAATAGGACCTTGTAATAATTCTCTTGAAAGACATGTTTTATTAACTTGAAAGCCTCACGTTACGATGATGTTAAACTGCTTTTAGTTCAGCTTCGAACTTTAAACTATTAATAACTGACATATTGGCTTAACGAAAAAGAAAAAATATAATTCAGAATGCTTTTTCCATCGATATGAAGTGATGGCAAGCTATTTTCGCGCTTTTTAATTTTGAAATCAGGATATCATCCGACGACAAAATATCAAACTTAATATCCACAAAATCCATTAAAGAGCTAATTTTTTCATTACCTAATTACTAATTACATTACTTTTCGAAAACTGTAGCTGAAAAAATCAAACTCGTTTAAAAAGTAGAATATTAAAATAATAATGAACATTTTTTTTCTGAAGAAAAAGTGAAAATAGCGCCTCAATGTGTCAAGTCGTCTACATAGGTGTCGTATGTAGCACGACGTAACATCATAATGTCTTGTTAAAGCTATTAAAAAATTGCTGGAAAAAATCACACAGCTTGGAAAACGATTAGTAAAAAAACAACCTTCAAGACAGGGAAAAAATGCAGAATAACTGTCGATAATCGGTAAAGTATGCTTCTGTTTTTGCGCCATCATACCTCAAGTTTGCTCACCATCATTAGCTAGGTGCTCCGTAATCACGACCCTCCCCCCTCTGGACTTTATATATTTATGTATATAAATATAGAATCTAGTGCGAACCGGATTATTGGATTATGCTCCTAGGCGAACAAGCTTAATTATCCATGACGTAATAGGTAGGTAGGGGGAAAGGGAAAAGTAGCATTTATTTGGAGGATTTTTTTTCTCCCTTTTTCGCAGTCTTTAATACTGCGCTACCGTTTGATTTTTGTTCGAAAAAAATGCTTCCACGGGGTGGATTCTGTTTTCTGTCGCAACTGATTGAATTATGACGTTAATATGTTCCTTCCCACTTTTCCCCTGCGCTCAAAAGTGGTGTGTACACAAGTGGTTGCTCGGTGGCTTGTTTGTAGGCATAAGAAAAATGATGTTGGTGTTATTAGAAACACTGATTCATTTTTTAACCGATCATAGCTTTTCTATTAAAATTTCTGGGCTCGCTTACATTAATATATTGTAAAAAAGCTCAAACCTTGTTTTTATTTTTATAAAGGTCCAGTTTTTTACTTTCATGCTCTCCGTTTTTACTTCATTTTAGAGCAGGTGTACTTTTCCTTCCTGGAACGTCTGGAAATATTTTCATTCATTCTTGAAACAAATAAATAAATAATAAACTTACCCTGCAATGAGGTTCTTTTTTTTATTTCACAAATTGTTTGAAACGATAGTTTTTATTAAAATTTTCAAACATTGTTGGTGTTCTCGAAATTTAGACTATTGTAATATTAAAGCGTCATAAAATAGTTTAGAGTACGAAAATTATAAAATATTTCCTTATGCTGTAATTAAACTTCAATGAAACGTATCAAAATTATAAATGTGCCTCAAAAAAAGAAAAAAAAATCAACTAAAACATAATTTTGAAACAAAAAGTTGTATGTGATAGTGTGTCACATACCTAAATCCAATAAAAAATCTAAAATTTACGAATCTTCACCAAGTTTTCTTTTAAGTAATCTGGTACCCACAGAGGGTAAATGGTTGGTTACAAAAATGGCAGATTTGTTCTTTTCTACACGAAGGCATTACTCTATTATTTTGAATTTGTTACTATTGAACAGCCTGCAGAAAACTGTATACCAGACGACGTTTGACTAAAATCTGTATGATTTACTGTGTGTACTATGTACTTTTTCTGAATTCTATGTTGGCAACTGGACTTGATTGTTTAATTGTAAGTGTGAGATAATTTGCTGAAAAATAACCAACAGAAAAGATTAATTGAAGGTAGTAGAATATCGTCGTATTTTAGTGCAGGATTTTTAGAGAAATTGTGCGCACCGTGCATGAAAAAATTATAAAAAGTGAAGTTGTAAAAAGCTATTGTCTGAAAGGTTTGTTCTAAAAAGTTGAAAAATAATTTTTACTTTTCGAGAACTGAGCTTACAACACACTTCTTTTGACTTTTTTAAACTGCTTTATTAAATTTTGAAGAGATTTATTTCATCTGGTGCAAGTTGGAGTACCACGACCATAGGGCTTGGGCTGGAAAAAGAATCGAATAAAACATATCTGTATGCATCTATTTTTAAGCTACGTAAAAATAGCAAAAGGCCAGTTGTGTGGTCTAGAAAGGGCCCTTGAGTGAATGAGGGACCCATGGCACCAACGACCAGAAAAATAAAACAATTTTTAACTACTAGGCGCACAGTATTAGGGTGAGGAATCTCCCGAAAATTTATTTTGAAATGCCGTGTTACAAATTCTACTATGGTTTATATGCATGTAAGAACTGTTATGCCCCCCCCCCCCAGCCGTCACAGAATATAGATGTTGACTGCGCTATGTGAATAAACTGATAAAGCATTTATTTTGCGAGCGCTAATTTTTCTTGAACCCATTTGAATAAACATTGGACACCACACATAAATTGCTGTAATTTCTTCCTGTATGAATTTCTTTATTGTGTCGACAGCGTTTAATAAAAAACTCTATAATGAGAGAAGGAAAAAAGAGTGAAAGAAGAAAGATGAAGAGGAGTCCCTCCCAGAAGCTTTTAAATAGACACGACTTTTAAACACGCCAAAACATATCGCGTTTATTGTGCGAGATAAAATAAAACAGCATTTAAAAATGTGTACAGCGGCGAAAAGAGACGGCCCACGTCGCCGACATCTGCTAAGATTAGCGGAAAGTATTCTCAATTTCTTCTTCATTTTTTTTTTCTTTGCAAACTCATTTTTGTAGCGAAAAGATTACAAAAACAATTATGTCACTGGACCCTTGGTAATTAGTTTTTTCAGCTACTAGTAATGACCTGGTAAAAAAAGGAGGCTGTGTATGCGTAAAAAAAGCAGCTCTACAACTTTACGCAAGACCGTCACATTTTAAGAGGTTTTCATTGTAGAATGTCGTGTATCTTTGGCTTTGTTTTTTAGCTCATTTAATTAGTTTTCTTTAGCAGGTTCTTCATTTTTTTAGTCCCGTAAAAAATATTTTTTATGCGTCTCTTTTTTATGCAGGCTTCCGTCTGCAAAAATTGGTTCTTTTCTCGAATGTGTTATCGTCTGTTTGTGTTTCCCCCCGTCTCCCTCAACCGGAAAATTTCACCCTTTTCTGGTTACGTCTATTTGTGTTTATTCAAAATCGTGCCGTCCGGGATCTTTTCGGGGAAGTTTAGGAGGTATGCCGCGAACAGGTGGGAAAAACATACGGAAATGGCTGATCTGCAGTACTTTTGAAGCAAAACCTGGGTTCAGGCCAGTGGCGCACCCAGGAGAAGTTTTGTGAGGAACTCCGATACACTGTTAAATATGAATGTTGTTTTTACAGTATAATACAGTTAATTTTATTGCAGTAAACTGTAAAAATTGCTAATTTTACAGTACTTAACTGTAAAATTGTTACAGTTTATTACCGTGCATTTTACAGTTTTAAACTGGAACCTCGGCTGACAGTATTATACTGTTGTTTTTACAGTATAATATTGCTAAATTTTACGGCAATAAATTGTAAAAGTTCTAACTTTACAGCAATAAACTGTAAAATTGCTAGTTTTACAGTTTATTACTGTGCATTTTACAGTTTTAAATTGGAACCTCGGCTGCCAGTATTGTACTGTAAAAGCAACAGTTCCTTTTTTGCAGTGTACACTTCTTTGGATATATTTTGAAATTGAAGGCCAAAAAATACATGTTAAAACTATGATTGGTGATTTTAAAGCGGTTAAGAGCTTGAGAGTTTTCGGAAAATTTTCGACATTGAGGTTCTAAAATGTAATTTTAAATTGTCTTTGGTAATCCTAAAAGTAGGATTACCAAAGGGAGGAGGAGAGATTCTTGAGCCTTCCCGTTCAAAATAGATTTGAAAGCTATTTTGGGAGATATTAGACAAAGGAGAGGCTGCGGAGATTCCCTAAATTTTCTTGGAAAAATAGCTTAAATTGATCTTTGGTAAAATTAGAAAAGAGGTTAAGATTTGGTGCTCTCTCCCGAAATAATTTACAAATTTAAAAGCAAAAAAACAAAAACAAAACAATTTTAGTCTGTCTTTAGTTTTGTAAAGGGCTTCATTTTCAGGCTTCTAAAAGGAGCTCAAGCTCCTTTGCTTCCCACGTGGGCTCACTGGCCCCTGTGGTTCAGGCGTTAGTCCCATAGACTATTTTCATATATGGGCTTTCCAAACGTTTGGGATTTGCCAAGAACCTTGTAAACCATCTTTTATGTAGGTTTACTGCATGTCCGGGGCTAACCAGGACAGCTCTGGGTTGTTAGTGCTGTTAAGTTGTTTATTCTATTGCTGTCAAGAGTTGAAAATCTCGGAGTTTTGATAATTTTTTCGCTTACTGATGTCGACTAGGGTGTAGATCTAAATTTTACACTAATGTTGACACTTGTCTTTTTGATAAACTTGTTATTAGTTATTTTACATTGTGCTGCATGTTGTTCTTCTGTAATCTGGGTGGTTCTAATAGTTCCGCTGTCACTGTGGGCATTTACCCCCCCTCCCATCCCAAAGAAAGAGCAACTTAGGACTTGTGGGGGGAAATCGGAAAATTTGTAGAAAAATTTGTCTGCCTCAAAAAATTTATAAGGGGAAATTTTTAAATCTTTTCAGGTACAATTTGTAGATTTTTGTATTTTATTATTACAAGTCAATAACATCGTGATTGTGATATTGTTTGTCACTCATAGTCAGGCAAAGTGGTGAAAAATGTGTGGAAATTTATTTTGTTTTATTTGAGAAAGATGTTTTTAAAATTTGAATAATTGAATCAATATTTTCTGCTCAAGTTTTTCATTAACTTTTCCCATTTCACTACTTTCGAATTTTACTTTTCTTTCTTTATTTTTCGAGTATTTTTAGAAATGTGTTTTGTGTAACGGGAGTTTTTAGTGTGCAATTTCTTTATAGCTTGTAGTTTTTAATTTTAAGAACATATAAATTGTGTCAATCACTGCTAAATATACCTACATACATTATCTTTTTGTTGGTGTATGTTTTGTTTTTGCTATCTTACAACTAGCTGTAGTATTTGTTATAGTTATTAATTTTGTACTTTCTATTTTTCAGGTAAGTTCCTTAAATATTAAACTCCTATTTGCTTCTTACGTTTTGTGCACTTCAACAGGTAAGAAATTTAGTACTTTTAAATAAAGAGATGAAATTTCGATATCTATTATTTATATTTTCTTAAAAACCATTGTTTACTATCTAACATTTCAGTTAGGTAATTAACACCCTCAGTGTGCCCTAGCCCCGTGAAGGACATTTAACTTTGTGTTAATTTATGCATAATAGAGCACGACTCATGTTCGCATTATGCAAAAGCAATTGCTCTTTTTTTTTTTTTTTTTTGGAATATACAGAAAACTTTAATTTGTCAACGGCTTTTTACAGTACCAATTGATATAAATATTTTTTTCAAAACCCCAGTTTTATAGTATTCATTTTCTCCTTGAAAGCAATTTTCCTTTTTGACTTACGGCGCTCTCTTTCTGCTGAGTAACTAACTGCAAAGTTAGGGAAAGAGGAAAAAATTAATGGACATATTCATCTCCGGAAAGAAAATATATTCATTTATCCGAGCCTCGTCTCTTTCATAATTTTAATTTAAATTTTATTTATTTATTTACTACATGAGTAATCCTTTTTTCCTCTTTTGGACTTTTTTTTTCCTTTTTTAGGGAAAATTTCCGGGGTAAAGGGAAGGAGAAACTCCAAAGTCTAAATAGGCACGTGGACGCGACACCAAGATTAATATGCGTCGCCGACTGTAAAACTGTTTTTGAAGTTCGAAAAAGGATATCCCCCCCCTCCCTTTTTTTCGTAAAAAAAAGTTAAAGGTACGCATTAACCAACTGCTAAAATTAGGAAGAGCTACAGAAGCTAAATAAGAGGAGCGGATTAAAAAAATGTCATAAATCTATTGGCGATGTGCTCCGTTGATTAATTTCGAAGCTCACGACCAAAGTTTTAAGCAGCGTTTTGATACTTCGTTTTTTTTCTTCTCATGACGTTTTACATTTCATAAAGTATATGGAGAAATGAAATTAGCAGAAAAACGTGTCTTCCCGTTTATTGTTCATGCTGCTCTCCGTGTTGGGCTGCTCCATTTATTTCCAAGACCAGTGACTGGTTTCCTTTCGGGTGACGTCACTAAGCTCAAACAGCATTATCTCACTTCACTTCCAATCAAAAACTTATAAACTGAGTGCTCAGTGTACTAATATCCTAAAATGTTATTTATTTTTGTTTTTAATTTTTTCTTTTGCGTTTTGAGTAATATAGTTTTCGTCTTATAGCCTCATCAACTACATATAATTCTACCTTTCTCGTAATGGTAATTTGTTGAGAAAATTAAAAGTGTGCCTAGTATCAGAGTATCAGTTACCGTAAAACGGGGTGAATATTTACACTTTTCAACTTTGATTGTAAAAAAACAGTTAAATATATATATTTTTTTAATTTGATTTTTCGGAAAAAACTTCGGCCTTGCTTTGCTTTTGATATTCTAAGCAAAGACATAACATGTTGAACAGTTATTATTTATGTATATAATGATTTAGAGGTGTTCCGATTCCCCCCGCTGATAGAGGTCAATCGAAACATAGGTTTAAATTTTTATTTTATTCAATTTAACCTGTAATAAGTCTCACAAATATAAGTAATATTGATATAGGAGAATAAGAACAGATAGTAATTGTCAAATAAAAGTTTATTTTCTATACCAGTAAACGTATGATTTGTCAAAATTCGAAAATAATTTTGAGCTTAAGAAAAGTTAAAATTAAGTTTAAAAAACTGCATTTGAATTGAAATACAAAGCTTTAATATAACTTGAAGTCACTCATGTCCAGGACCGTCATTTAGGGGGGCAGGGGGGTCAATTGCCCCGCCCCTGACTTTGAGAAATCAATGTATTTACATATAAGTGGGCGTGGCTTTTGATGTTTTCGGATGAAATTGCATTGAGTTTGGATCCTTTGCCCTCCCCCCCCCCCCCCTTGGAAAAACTTGAAATGACGTCCCTGCTCATGTCGTCCACAAAAATAATCTTGTTCTGAAAACGAGCAAATGTAGCTTGACTTAAGTTTTTTCATAATATCTTCTGAGATGAATGCCGTCTTTTCTTTAGTTTTTTAAAATCTTTTGGTTTCTTAGGTCGTCCTGTAAGATTTACACACATTTATCGTTGTCAGTGTACTGGACTTTTGATACTTTCCTCCTATGTATTTTAAGTAAAAGAAAAAGTCTCTCGGAGCAAAAACTTTTTAAATTTGGAGCTTTCTGTCACTCTAAGATGCAGTTGCTTACCAGAAACGGTAACCAATAATAAATCCTTTTCCCTGTTTTCACTAGAAGAACTGGAGTTATCTTGATTTTTCAAACAGTTTTCTTTTTGAGTTGAAACAACGGATCAAAGTGTTAAGATTCACCCCGCAAATCCTTATCCTATGACGTTATGAAGAATTTTTCATTCTTATGCCACAATTCAAATATGTCGTCTTTTATAATGTGGTTTTGTTGCTCAGATATATGCATAATTAAAAAATACTGTTCTTAGGTTTGAAATATAAAAGAGTCTGTACTTACATACAGAGTTTTGCAGACAATGAAAATCTGATGTTTTCTAGCGTCCCGCTTGCAACCTTGCACAGAAGCCAATAGTGTTGCCAAAATGACAAAAATATTTTGTTCCTACTCCTTATGAAATTGACTTTCTAAAAGAAAAATTAACTACCAAAAATACCCGACGGTATATTTATGACGAATTTCTTTGTATGATCAGGAAGTTTTGTTCCGAATCACCCCGCTGTTCTGATACACATCATTGTACGGTAATGTTTATGCTGTTAAAATTTCTTCTTCGTAAAAGAGAAACTTTTTGAATTGAATGTTGAAAGAAACTTTTTTAACCTTTTGAATTTGAGAATGAGACTGTTACGATCAAAGATATATGTCTTAAAACAACTTTTTAACCGCTTGCCTGATTATCACGAGTTATCTCGGGCTCGTATGAGTTGCAGGTAATTATTATTCCGAGAAAACTCGGGTGAAAATAATTGATTTTACGCCTATAAATAATTAAAAATTCAACTTGAAACCTACATATTTTATTTGTATTGCTTCATTTTCTTGTATTTCAAAATTAAATTTAAAAAAAAAATGTTTTTTTTTTTTTTCATTTTTTCCAAAAAAAAAAACAAATTTGTAAGGGAAGTGGTTAAACTGTAAAGTTTTATGAGCTTGATATGAAAGTACTCAAAGGAAAATAAAGAGAGATAGAGTTTTTTTTTAAGACATAGATTTTGTTTTTCTTATCCCGTAGCCACTGACGACACTGTAAAAAAATAATGTTGTTTTTACAGTATAATACAACTACTACCCATTCTGGGTGCCCATGGTCTTGATAGAAGCATATTCACGTCCCGTATGTGGTTATGATAAGAGAGCGACCCAACTTAGTCCACTGCCGTTCGCAGTCGCTTTTATATAGTTAATGGTCTTGTTATCTAACAATTAGCGAGCTTCCAAAAGAAGGGTGCACGCGCCATTTGTCAGGACAACCTGCCAGGTCCATTCTTTATGACGGGGGCTTGTCACCTCCGAAGAGGGGACTCACATCAGGCGCTGCTTATTATTTTCGAGCGACTCCGCGAGCCCAAAAACAGATTAAAACTTTTATATATCCGGTGCAATAATTAAGTGGGAGGAAGCGTTTTCTGGGGGAAGGTGGGTTATAAATGATTCAAAAGAGGAAGAGTTTATGGATTTTGGGAGAGAAAAAAGTTGTCCCCCTTTTTTTCCGAGAGAGAAAATTAATATATGTTTGTTCGTTTCGCAGTTACAATTGTGAGAGATAAGTTTTAAAATGTTGTGTAGTGTTTTTGAAGGATGAATTTGGAGAGAGGAAAAAAAATTTCTACTTTCGCAGAGGAAATTAGAGATTTCATTTCGCGGTGAAAACAAAAAGCCGAGGTTTTTGGAGAACATGAAATGATTAGGGGAACTTATCGCTCTGACACATCTGAGAGCAGAATTGGGATTTTTTTCAGGTTGGTCCCAGTTGTCTAGAAAGTAGAATGTATGTGATTTATTGAGCAAGGATGAATATAAGTATTTTTTTTTCGGTGAGTTTTCACAGATTTTCACTGCGATTTTACTTTTTCTTTTCTTTTTTCAAAGTGTAGAACTAGTTTGGATTTGTTAATGACATTTTGCAAACAAACATGTGAAAAAAAAAAAAAATCGAGGCATGTTGAGAAGTAAAATTTTTGCTTCATTCCTCTGCAAATTAAGTTGTTATCTACAGTTGAAACTACAATCAGAAAGTTAAGAAATAGCTACTGACGCCTGCCGGTTTCTGTATTACTTCTGTGAAAGTTGTTTGACTGCTTTTCGCTGGGCAATTTCGTAGATATGTTGTCCGAAGTTTCATATCATCCTGAAATTACACATTAGTACATGATATGGAGTTATAGTTTTGAAAAAAGAAAAAAAAAAAATGTATGTAAACTCTTTCAAAAATGAAAATTAAATTTTATGTAGTTTAATTAAAGTATGCAAGTTTTGTGCACTAAAACGTTGTTATTTTTAATTTTACTTTTCTGCATACTTATTTGATGTTGTCCTTTCTGGCTTATTGCAACCAGTTTCTCGACATTGCTTGCTCAATGTGAGGAAAATGAGAGAAAAAAAAAGAAATAAAACTGATGGTGGACGAATATGAAAAACGGGCCCACACAGAGACAGGCTAGTACGTGTGCGTCTTGCTTTTCCTGATTCCTCTTGAGAGACAACTCCGAGCAAAAGTTTCATATTCGAACTCTGAAGAATCACCTCCGATATTGGCTCCGAAGATGATGGAATGACGAAAGTGAATGCGCGGCTTAGGGCTCGGATCACCCCGGAAAGAGAGATATCGGCAAACTTTTCATAACTCTATCCCCCGATGAGAGCGCCATCTATATCCAGAGGACCCCTCGGGTCGGCTGCCCGCGCGCCCAAGTCCCCAGATCATAACATTTCAATACTCCTCGCATCTTAGCGCACATTCTTCCTGGCGCCCCCGGGGGATGACCTCCCCCCTTGGGGGGAGGACCTTATCCCTTTCATCTGAGATATTCGCACACGATTCCTTCCAAAGATGCGTTTTTTTCTCTCTCTCCTCCTGCCTCCCCTCTTGTCCTCTTGCGTGCTATTGATGGTTTTATAGGGTCGTTTCGGGATCGTTTTTTCTTCCGGTGGATTTTGATGGGGTGGTTCACACGTTTTGCTAGGTGATGATGGGAGGAGGACAAAGAGGGAAGGTGGCCGTTGGATGACGTCAGATAGAGAGGACATTTGTCTGCCTCGCACTTATTGACTCTTCCTTTTTGCCTGGTCTCAAATTTTTGAAATTGTTATTTTTCATGTTTTTAAGATCGCGCTATTTTCTCCCTTTATGCAGTTATTTATATCAAAGAAGGGTTGAAAATTGCAAAACTAAAATATTCAATTTTTTGTGGAGACCAATTTATTAAGTTTTTTGGAACTAGGTACGAAAATACATCTAAATTATACTTTTTCTTAGTTCTGGAAATGTAAAGTTTAGAATGAAATTTTTTAAAAATTTATTTGTTCAACAGACATTGAAGTTTGAAAACGCAAAAAATGCACCATGAAAGCTAATTAGTCAAAGGATATTGATTCCTTAAATTAGTAAGAACTTCTTCAAAAAGCATGTGTCCGTCGTGGAAGGGATGGGGGTAGTGGATCGTCTAGTATCCCGCGTTTTATGCTAAATGACCTATACATCTGACTCCTCTTAACTTGTTGAATTTGCTTCAACTGCAACAGCTGAAGACATAATTTGAATAACTGTTTATGTTAACCTTAAATAAATGATTTGAATTTAAATTGTTTGTGTGCTTTTTTCCGAATTATTGTATTAACTTTCTGTGATAACTATTAATAGATCTTTCGATCATAGTGCTATGGTTTCTTACAGAAAGAAAACAATTGTTGTAATATTTCTTCATAACTCTTTATATATTACTCAGTTACTGGATTTTACTTGTTTAAATTTTCGTTTCATAATGCTGGTTGCCAATATTTTTCAGGCGTTTATCCCTTTCATTTTCAAACGGTAGCGTTGCAGTTCTGACTCGAAGTGTACACAAAATGTCTAAAGAAAAAAAAGAACAAGTATGATATTAAACAATTAAAAATAATGCTTAAAGTAAATAAATGGATGCAAACAGAGAAATTAAAGTATCAAGTGTTTTTGAATTTAAGTACAAAATTAGCGGATAATAGTCGAGAAGCTAACCGAAACGTTCCGTTAATCAATTAAATTGTTAAGCTAATAAAAATAGCATTAGATTTGTGATTTTTTAAGTATTTAAATAAATTTAATTTGGATTTAAGATTGCATCTTTCTGGGTGATAACTAAATAATTACAACGAGTGTAAATGGGAATAAAACAGATGCACTAAGTTCAATGCGTAAGTTATTTGTAGAAATAAAAGTATTTAAATTGACAACAAAAATATGTAGCTGAAAATATAATTAGAAGCAGTATGCACAGGATCGGTAGCAAGCTTCAAGAGCCTCTCACAGGCAAGTACTAGACTCGGTCTCTCTTTCCTGTTACCACCCCAATTGCACCACTAATTTTTAACTTTTATGAAATAAATTTTTTTGAACCAGACCATCCACCTTTTCAGATTTGTGGGTCTCGGCTCTTTTTTTTCGTCTTATGCGATCGGATGAAGGGAAAAGAGAATAAATTTTTGTTGGAGACATCAATAAGTACCTGAAAAATTAAGTGAAGTATAAAACAAGGCTAATGTCTAATAGGGTAGTATATTTAAATATGAACTAGAGAGAGAAAAATTATGGTCACAGTGTTTGGAATAACTAATAAAACATAAAAATCTTACTAATAGCAACTGATGTATCAAGTTATAAGTCTGAAGCGTAGTCTTAATTATCCAAATTATATCTAAGATAAGCAGAAGCTTCTTAGATAACCGATTGGAACATAAAGACTCAAGTGTTCCTATGTACAAAGATAATATATATACTTTTTACTAAGACCTTTAATGACATAAGCTCTTCTTATGGAAGAGTTGTTATTTATTGATGCACGGTAATGGCAATTTGTTCGTCAAATCTATAAAAAAAAAGTTCTGATTTCGGAATAGCAAACATTTGGGTTGAAAAACTGTTTCCTTTATATTCAATGAAAGCAACTGCAGTTGTACTCCCAGTAGCAATTAGGCAGCTTTGCAAGGATGTTTTACCTGGTTGCTGAAGTTTTGGGCTCTTTGATTCGTCTTTACCCGCGGTACCAACCATTGATCCGATTCACTAACACCACTGCCCAAACCGCTTAGGGCGTCATTTTCGTATTGTCGAGATTAGAATCTTCTCCCAACAAAAGAAACATTATCTTTCATTCTCGGAATTTGAAAATCAGTTGTGACTCCTTGTTCCCCGTCATTTCCAGTGGAGCGTAATCAGGGGCGCCATAAATTCAAATTCCGGATATAAATCGGATTTGCATTCGTGCACCTGCCCCGTAATTCCCGGGAATTATGGCCAGACCCACAGATATCAATATCGGAAGCGATATTTCCCACCTTCTGCCAGTGTATCTCGTTACGTTTTGCATACGCATCCGACAAGTTTGCATCTGTTCCTGCTCACAGCCTTTTTATCCGGCCCTCCCAGATAAAAACAAGCCGCAATCAGTATTCATAGAAGCCTCTTCCGTGATATGCCCGATTTTTCTGCACAAACCGGCTGGATTCAATAAAATATTCCAACTCGCGTGTGGTTATTTTTCCATTTTCCTCCTCCGCCTACTCTCTCGGGGAGAACATCTTTCCGACCCCATTAGAATATTAGAAGGCCATTTGAATAAAAACATCACGGGGATGGTGTGTGTGTGCCTCGACATTCGAACACTTCGTATCGACCCTCGCCCCGCGGCGGGTTGTTCCTTTTCTGTGGTTTGTGTATAAAGAAAGAAGGGTGCTGCCCAGAGTGGTGGAACCCTTCTTTGTGCTCCCGGTATAAAATGCGGTTTTAAATGAATGATGGTGAAATTGCGTTCTTCTGATCGCGCGTTTCGGTTTCGTTTCGCACATATTTGAAATACCGCAATGCCCGAATCACAATCGAGGGCCTGCTATCTTTTTGCTCTTATCGGACAAGACATCGAAACAAGTGCTATGTAGATTCGGAGGGCAGAGGTTCGTTTTGATATGTTTATACGGGAGATTTTGTGTTTATTTCTTTGCTTGGCAAATGGTGCTTATGACCGCTATGAAGAGGGGAAATTTGTGAATTTAAGTGTAGAGATGTGCAGAGTTTAACTGAACGTCTACTTTTAGGGTACATAGGATCGTATCTGAGATAATTCAATATTCACCAATAGCTCAGTCAAACTGCTCCTTCAAGGGAGAAGAATTTGTCCTAACATTTACTACTTGCATATAAACTCGAATTGTTCGTGTATGTAAAAACCAAGAGCTCTGGGGGAAGTGCACCCTCCTAAAGAACCCTCCTTTTTGAATAATATTTTATTTCCCGGTGTTTACTAAACCAGAAAATGTCTTATAGCAAACATGATGTTTTCAAATGTTTGTAACTCTTGCACGTTTTTCGTAACATAATTACCTCTCTTATAGACATTCTTTCCTTCTCTTAACCTCCTGCAACAACCCCAAATTAACTGTTTTTAGATTTTCCTCATCATAGTCACGCTATTACAAATATTTAAAGTGTTTTTTCCTACTTAACTTGGCAGTCTTTCGCTACATTAGATCCAAAAACATGAATTCTATGCAGATATTTTACTGAATTGGTGTTGCTTCTTATCAACTTTTGGATTCAGTGGTCTGAAAAGCAGTAAGAATTTTTGTCCTTGCATGATGTCCAGTTTCTATAACTTGCAAATCGTGCAAATATATAGCCAAATCAGTTTGCTGTTTTCAACCAAATTGGAGATGTCATTGATTAATTACATCTTACATGAATTTGAATTTCCTAGAAACTGGTACGAACAATTTTCAGATGACGTTAACCACCGTGTTGTTTCCTGACGTATGACTTGCGTTGGAATCCCCGTAAAATATCTTCAACTCTAAGATTGCCCCGTTGAAATTGTTTCTTTAGATCATTATTCATCATAATGGTGATAATTGCGTTACATTCATCATTCTCTTAATATTACAGCTTTCTGGTATAAATCACTGATGTCGGTGCAGTGTTACTCGCCTATAAGAAACTCGTTGTCGGTACCTCGAAGTTGACGTTTTGTATCACAAAACCGGCCCATTTCCCCACCCCTCCACGAAACCCCTCTAATGACAAATTATAAGCAAGGGAAGAGAGACAGCGGCCCCAATCACGCTTAATTGGCGCGCAAAGCTGGTAATCACGTGACTCGCGTTTTGGCGCCACATAGGAAATTAGAACCTCGCAAGATAATAAAAAGAGCCAAGATAGAGGAAAAGAGAGCTCTCTCTCTCTAATCAAATAGAACAGCTTGTTTGACGGTAGCGAATATGCAAATCAGATGGAACCGTTGGGGTCGGGGGGAGGGGGGAGAGTCAATTATCAGGCAAAAGATCCTCGAACCCTCTTGTTCCACACAGAACTATTCAATCACGGGGTTGATAAGAAAAGGAATCTCGAAATGGCTTCTGGTTTGTGTCACAAGCGGAGTCAGCTGGAAGGGCTCAAACGAGATTAGCAGGCGATTTAGAAGGGGGAGGGCGTCATTCTTGGAGGCACCTTGGAAGGAGGTAGATCAAGAAGCTCTTTTGGCAGGTAGAGTAGAATAATGGCGGAACCGACGAGGAGCCGAGAACAAAACTTATTTTGTTTCAGCATGCGGGAATTGTGAAATTCGATAATTAACTTATTCATCTTTAATATCTCAATGAATATCAACTAAGGTTTGTGTGTGAACTTAATATGATTTTGACCTAAACGACTTCATATGTTTTTGCTTATAAATATCTTATTAATTTCAGGAAAAATCTTGGAAAATGAGTTAAGCATCTTTTTTACATTTTATAACTGTTTTTTTTTTTCTTTTGCCTTACTTATAAAAACTAAGCTTCGTTCAATGCTCTTAGAAGCTAATAGGCAAATAGATTTTAATGAAATATCTTTTGCATTGGAAATAAAATTACTGTTTCCCATCTTGGTGATGTACTTATCATTCCATTTTGCTCTTGAATTACTCTCTCTCTCTCTTTTGAAACTACGAATATAATCTTTGTAAAAAATCATGATTAACTCAGTTTAGAACTAAGTATAAAGAGCAAGAGCAATTTAGCATCTGTACGTAGCATCCCTAATAACGTTTAATTATAAAATAAATGTAAACAAATAAACCAGGCAAACATAATGGACCAAATAGGTTAACTATCAGTAATAATTGAATATATACAGTTTGACTCGGATGAGATGACTTCCGATGGGCGAAGTACAGCTCCATTTGTGTTAAAAAGCGGGTAAGGAAAGACGGTTTGCTTTACCAATAACGGTTATTTTCTTTTCGCAGATAATAACCGTTATATTTCTCTCCTTTCAACCCAAACATTAATGAACTCGTCCAGGATCAATTGTTTTGCCAACAAAGCCATATTGTTGCTATCAACAATCAGAACCAACAACAGTTGATATTGATGATGCATAATCAAGGGTATTTATTATCTATGAAAAGTATCAATAGTCTGATATTTATCCAAGCATCAGTTATGTGTCGATTTTAAATGTATAATTCTTCAAAGTATATACCAGAACTCTACATAATCAGATAGCCGTAGAGAAGATTTCAAAAGTGTAACTGGACATCAGGATTGTGTAGCTGTTGGTAAATACCTGTCAACATTTAGATGGACAAATATGGAGAGTGGATGTCGTAGTGAGATAGACGTAGGTAGATAGAAATAGTTTCATCATAACTGGAGGTCGATATTAATAGTGGGCTGTCTATTCAATCCGCACTATTACTGCCACTTTTCAATCAGTTAGTAATTTAATTTGAAATATTCTCAAGGATATGGATAAATATTTCATCCGACAGCCTGATTCATGTTTTGTACGTACCATGAAAGCCTTTCGTAAAAACCATAATAAAAAAATGAAACATAATAGTAAATACTATAATACTTGCTGTGTGTTGATGTCAGTTTGGATGGGATACGCTTTTTGATCTTTTCCAGAAGCAAAACTGAATTATGGCAATTATATAAAATCAATTATTAGTATGGTAAACAGACTAATTTCAAGATTGAGCTCAAGTAAACATATAAATAGGGATTTTGGATTTTTGAAACTTTGCAAATTTTCCAATTTTGCGAAACTTTTCTGAATTCAAGTCATTAATTACAAAGCTTTTCTTGTTCTTTTCTTTTTGATTTTCTTGAGTAAGTTAGTTAACTTATTTATTTTTTATTTTAATTTATTTCTGTATTTAATATTATTATTTTTTATTTCTGTGAGTTTATTTTGACTCAAATAGATTCAAATCTAAAGCCCATTTCTACACGGTATGCCTTAAAAATGGTTTTAACTTACCCTTAAAAAAACCGTGAAATGGCTGCTTCAGGCAAACTTGCCTAGAGACTTTCAAGTGATCGAATCCCATTCGAACTCCGAGTAAAACCAGTACAGATACTTGTCCCTCCCTCCATCTTTCGAGAAAGAAAGAGAAAGAGAGTCATTCCTTTTAACGGTGTTTTTCCACGCGAAATGCTCTTGTCCTAATCCGTGCACTGCTGCAATAATTGCCCGCGAATCATTTACTGAACAAAACTTCCCACCGCCCTAATTACGCTCACTGGCTAATTGCGGGGTTTATTTGTTTTCCTCTTTTTTTTTTTCCTCCCCTTCCTTCTTCTTCTCTTCGCTTTCAGACAATCAAAATGGAGTCCTTTTTCCCGCTCTTTGCTTTTTAACTCCAGGTATTATTCCGAGTTAAACTGGGGGAGGGCATGCGCCAAAAAGAAAGGCGAAATTTTGCCGTTATTAAATTAAAAGTATTTAACCAATTAGCGTTATATAAACCGTTTAAACGGTTTTCTCCTCCCGGGAAAATGCATTTATAGTTTTATTTTGGGATGGAGAATCGCCATTGAACCATTTCCGATTTTCAGTCGGTTCTGCTTCTACATGTCTGTTCAATGACTGGAATAATTTGTATTAGTCTCGAAAAGATAAAATGAAAATATCCAGTATCGGTTTTGAACATAGTTGTGGAAGAACCGAAATTTTTACATGCTACTTAGTTCTGAACCCGGCAAAGGCCAAGTTATTTTTTGAAACCCATGAATCTTTGTTGGGTAGAAATATCATAAACATGCATTGGACATTATTGGTTTTGATTGGACTGTTTTTTTTTTCGTCAAATTTCTCTTTATCCGTAAGGTTCTTTTTTTTTTTTTTTTTTCCGAAATTCTTAAACGCGTTCCTACAATTCTGACTATTTGCAACATACGCTGGTGTTTGTACATCACAAGTAGATGATAGTAAGAAAGGATGACTGTTACCTAGTTCTAAAGCTAAAAAATAGCACTGCAAAACGTAACTATTCTTTCTTTAGACAGGAGAAATACTTAACCATATAGTTTTAGAAAGTAAAAGTAGCTTAATCAAAGATATAAAAGAGCACGCGTTTGTTAAAAAAGAATGCACGTGCTCCGGGGTTACAAGTTATACCTAACACATGCTACTAGAGACGAAAAAAGCTTTTTTTCGGATGTCGTAACATCTTAAAACTTTCTTTTCTTTTCTTTTTTTTTTGCATTGGAAAAAAAAGTTTCCTTATAACTGAAACGCGTGACTGAATTTTTTAAAAACTAATTCATGAATTAACGATGGTATTTAATTTACTTTTACTAAAAAATATTTTAACCAATCACTTCGACTCTAACCAGCATCAACGTTTAAGTCTTCTTTTATGAGTTGCAAAAGTTTTAATAAAAAAATCAATGGCAAAAGAATCTAACCTTCCGTTAGATTACCGTTTTTGTGACTGGAACATCCGTTACTTTATGAACTCGTGGAAATCGGAGCTCAGTCCGTTATAGTGGAGGAGAGGAGTTGCGCGTGTCTTTTGTCCCTCTCCTTTCGGCCCATTTCCACTCGCCACATTTGTTCCGATCTCAATAACCTCCCCCTCTCTGTGGTCTTTTGCACTGTGGGTCAGTCACAAAATGATACCCCGTTCTGGAAATGTTGAAACTTTGAGTGATCAGGATTGCTTATTGATTTCACTTCGTCGTAACATGACACTTCTCAATCACTGTGCTTGGTAAATAGTGAGCACGTTATCCATGATTTTATGTGTGTGTGTGTGTGTGTTCATTTTGTACTAAAGATTTTATTCCTTTTTTATTTTTATTTATTCATTTATTTATTGAAGATGATAAATCTTTTCTTATCTAATTTTTTTTTCCGCAATTTCTATCAGATCGAATATTTTGTGCTCTGGTTATCATTTTATTATTTACTTTTAAACGCCTGCATGCGGTAATTATGAATGATTGTTCTTTAAATTGTGTTTGCTTTATCTTTTACCCGTAAGAAAGAGTCACGAAGGATTTTATTTTTGATTTCAAAAAAAAAAAAAATGTTTTGTTTAGGTGTTCTTTTATTTTTATTTTATTTCTAAAATTTAAAAAACTAATTTTTGGCCGTGAAGGAAAAGGCAAAAGAAATCTTGAATGACGTATTTTTACCCTAAGAAAATAATTGCAAATGATTTTGTGTTAGAAAGAAATTAATTTATTTTGATGCATGTTAAATTTTTAATTTAATTAAAAATATTTTTTGCTACGTCTAAAAATTTTCAAATAGAAAAGCTAAAACATGTATTAGTTGCTCACGTATTGTAAAAAGTTGTTGCTGATTTATTTGTGTGCATTGAAAATTTTTTTACACGTTAAGTTTCGAAATAATGTGTTGGAAAAAAATATGTATATTTTTCTGTTTGTTTTCCAGTTAGACAAAATAGCTTTTAAAGTGTTCCTAATAGAAATCTCATTAACGGTTGATATTCACTTAAAAATTAACCTTAACAATAGAATAAAATGAGTTAAATATAAATTCTGCTTCGTCAAGAGTTTTATTTTTGTTTTTTTTTAATTAATTTTTTTTTAAATTTATTTTTATTGATTATTTATTTATTTATTTATTTTTTTTTTTTGTGAAGAGAAAAAGTTTTAAACACTGAAAAAGTATGTTTGACATAGTTCACAGCCTCAGAGATAGTTGAGAAAATATTGATCTTATGCTAGAAAATATTATACAGGAAGGTAGGCTCGATTTGTACTAGACAAAATTTCTTATTCACACTAATCGTCAAAATTTATATGATCAGCTTTGAAACTCGCTTTTTCTCCATTATTCATACAAGTTAGAGACTGGATATTCACACAAATAAAGTTATCTCATTTGTTGATAGACTAGCTGATCAAAAACAATCTAATGAAGTGCAGACAAAAAAAAATTTTTTTTTCGCGTCACATCTAAACACTTAATCATTTTTTGAGTATTTCTCCGAAAATATTTAGCCACTCTTTTTGCATTAGTAAAAAATATGCTTTTATTCAGTTGTGCCCCCCAAGAACGATGGTGCCCCCCCCCCCCTTGAAAGTCGAGACCTCTCTCCCCTCAAAGGAAACTAAGATCTTCTAAAACAACCCTCCTAAAATTTCAATTGCGCTGTATTCGAGGCTATGCCTTTCCTCTCCTCCTCGTGTTATTCGGTAAAGCAAAAGATATATTTAATGGTGCCATTTGGTTATCAGAAACCAAAGACGTCTCAGTTGTGTGACGGCCCCTCTCGAGGCAGCGTAGAATCTGCCGGCGAGATCACAGTTAAGTAGCCAGGGAAAGAAAACTCGGGTTAAGGGGGAGGCAGGGGCAGGGGTAAACAGGGGTTGTTGGAAGCTGTCGTTCGGGAAGTGGACTTTATGTCGGAAGGTGTTTAACAAGAGGGGAGAGAGGGAAACAGACCCCTCTTCTACATGCTCCCTCTTTTCGGCGAAGTCTAAAAAGATATAGCGCGCAAAGATTCCGAACCATGGGAAAAGTTCGGAATTTTATGGATGTTGATTATTTTCTGTCTTTTTTTCCCCGATGGAATGAAATAACTATTAAATTGCTTCAAGGTCAAGGACAGGCTTGATTTTTATTTTATTTTTCAATTGTAACCTATTTTTACCAGATACCATAACAACGGGATTTTAAGATTTTTAGGATCTTCTAATGGTTGGATGTATGAGTCATCTGGATGGAATGAAATTGCAAGAGTAAAATATATTGATCCTGAAAAAAATTCGTTTCGTGTAGGCTGTAAATCGATGCTGAACAAGTGAAGGATCTGTTACAGATTTGTAGTTTTAATTTTCTTTTTCTCTGTAGATATTTTTCTCTGGTTGTTATAAATTTTTTATCTCATCATCAATAGGTTGAGTATATCTGTGTTTCTTTTAAAATTATTCTGAAAAATCGACCCTTTAAATTGAAATCATAGCTGAACTGAATGAAAAAAGTTTAAGGGTAAAAAGGGAGGCGACAATGAATTGTTTTTAAATGATTTGCGGCGATTTTATGTTTTGCATGTTGATTACGAACAGTGGCGATAAATCATAACTCGTAAAAACTCCATGAAGTATAAAGGCGTGGCAGTTTTGGTGAAAAGTAAATTTGCGAGGCAGCAAATTGTTATAAATTATAGTAAAGAAGTGACGTTTCTGAAAAAGTAACAACTTCTGAAGAAAACACGAAGGATTTTTTATTTCTGATAAGTCAGTACAAAAAAAAAAAAAAAAAACATTCAGATTATGTTCCTAAAAATGAGGCGTTAATGTAAATTTAAACTATTCGACCAATTTTGGAAGGATTAAATAGTTTTAACCGACGATAGACCAAAATATTTGATAAAGGCTTTTAAACAAACAAATTAGTTCATATATACTTGAAAAGAATGATCACATGCAAATAAAAATAACAATTTTTACGTTGTATTTGAATATTTTAATTTTCATTCATCGCACCAAAAATACGTTGTTGATTTTGACGTTTTATAGTGGGAGTAAAACTGAGCCAGAATAACTGAAACATCCATCATAAAATTTTTCATTGAAGTGATTTTTTCATGGTGCCATTGTTGGAATCATGTTAAAGCAAAGATCAGTCAAAACTCGTTGTTGATTTTGAGGTTTCATAGTGGGAGTAAAACTAAGCCAGAATAACTGAAACATCCATCTTAAATTTTTTCATTGAAGCGATTTTTTCATGGTGCCATTGTTGGAATCATGTTAAAGCAAAGATTAGTCAAAACTCGTTGTTGATTTTAAGGTTTCATAGTGGGAGCAAAACTGAGCCAGAATAACTGAAATATCCATCATTAAGTTTTTCATTGAAGTGTTTTTTTTTTCATGGTGCCATGGTTTGAATCATGCTCGAGCAAAGATCAGTCCCTTAGTTTTAAAAGTCCGTCACTCTACCATACTTTCCCGCTAATTGCTGTGTATTGGGAGCCATTATTTAATATCGTTAGATCCGGAAACATTTCGTTTCTATCGGCTCCTGAAATGCACCGCATATTGTTGGTAACTTTCAGAAGTTAACGGCAGATCACAATAACGTTATTCGGAGTTGAAAAAAAGAAAAGAAAAAAAAATATTGCATCGGTAAAATGACTGGCAAGCAGTGCCGAAATCGGGAATCTCGCTTTGCGTGCCTCCAATAAAAGTAGCCACTTGGGTATTTCGTATCACAGTTTTCTCACGGTGATCCATCTCTGATTCGGAAGTTCATGAAATATAGATGAACTTAATCCGCTTCGCTGGCGAGGGGACTCCGGAACCGGCGCTTCATCGCTTTTTCTGGCGCTGTGGCAATAGGAAAGGAAAACCGCATAACATCACGATATGAAGGAAATTTGACGTTATTTGGGCATCGTCCAGAGATAAAATGATTCACATTTAAAAATAGGAAAATTTAATAATCGGATTATTATCGTTTTCCTATGAGTTGCTGTTGTTGGAGTGTCCATACCCCAACAAGTGCAAAATAGACATAGATTAAATATAATAATAATAATAACTATATTTTTGAAACAAGTTTTGCATAATAATAATAATAACAATAATTATATGATTTCTCTTTTCGATCTTAAAAGTAGCAAAACATTTCATAGGGACATTTCTTGCATTTTGAGAATATTGTAATAATAATTTACAATATCTTATCATCAATTGGCTTAGTATATATGTTTTTATTTTGAATTCATTGTGAAAAATCGATCGTCTTCAGTTTAAACGCCTAGTTAAAGTAAATAAAAAGGATGGCTGGAATCTGAAATTTAAGTAAATGATGAAATAAATAAAAAGGTAAAGAAAAGGAATGAAAGAAAAAAGAGTTGACGATGAATTGTTAAACATAAATAAATAAATAAAATCGTGTCGAGTATGTTTGTTGCAAGTTTATTTCTAACATAAGTGGTAAAACAATAATTGTAAAAAAGTTCCTTGAAGTTGTAAGTTCCTTAAAAGAAATAATAACTGCTGAAGGAGACACGGAGTTTTTTTAATTTCTAATAAATTACTGAGAAATAAACTCATTTAGATTAGCTTATGTTCCTCAAGATGAGTGTTGACGAAAAGTATGGCTATTCGATTAATTTTGATAAAATTTAATAATTTTAGACAATGATAGTTTGATAGGCCTGATTTACACGTGGAAGCACGCAATTATGTAGAATGACTTCTGATGAATGTTGTAGGGCTTGAAAAAAATGTATACTGGGAATACAAACCCCCAAAAGACCTAAAAATCAGTTCCTCTAAACCGTAATTCGTTGTATTCGAACAAAACACTGCTAAACATAAAGCGGGAATCGGAGATGTGATTCGTCTTAGCAGTACGTTCGAGTTAACGAAGTTCGACTGTAGTTCAATTTGATGCTTAGACAACTGTCCCAGCTCTAAGTCAACCAAGTCATCCCGGAGCCCCCTTATCGGACAAAACCCCGTGCAGCAAAGATGCGCAGCGGATCGTGTTTCACAGTCGGTTTTATCGAGATGACTTCACACTTTTTTGCCCTTTTAGAGCCCTACCTGTCAGGTGATGCTCATCTAGGTGTGTGTGCCCGACATTGACCGGAAAAGGCAGCCAGGCATGGAAGGGGTAGAAGAGAGAGAGAGAGAGAGGACCGCTTCAAATGACCCATTTCCGAAACCCATTTGTTTCTCGCTCTCTCTGCTTTCCTTATGTTGCCGAAGAAGTGTCACTTTTATATGCCTCCCCACCTGTATGCTTCCGTCCCACCACCTGCCTCGCTGAGTATACACACACCCAACCACAGTGACGGGCTTTCGACTGGTGCTGGGATTGAGTTTCTTGGATATTTAATTTGCGTTTTGGTTCTCTTTCTTCCGATTTAATCGAACTGATAAAGCATAGGCAAAAAGGAGTGAGAGAGATCGGAAGGGATAAAAGAGAACTAAGTTTTATTCTTTTCTCTTTTGGGTGAGTCTTCTCTCTCTCTCTCCTCTCTATTATATCTATTGGGTCTTCTGTCTATTGGGCCTTTAAATTAAGTCAATAAAAAAAATGTAATGTAAAGACATTATTTAACTTCCAAAGCGAATCACAAGAGTTCTAATTATTGCAAAATACGACTCGTGATGGTAACTCATTTTTATTTATGTATTTTTAAAAAATGTTTTGATACTTTTCAACTTGTTTGTTTGAGACATTCGTGCAGACCCGTCATTTCAAGTTCTTCCGGGAGGGAGGAGGCAAAGGGCGCAAACACAATGCAATGTCTTCGGAAAACAACAAAAACCACGCCCACTTATATGTAAATACATTTATTACCCTTGACCTTCCTAAATGACGGGCCTGACATTGTGGTTCAAACCGTTGACTGCATTCGGCCCACTCGTTCATAATTGCTGGCTCAAGCCCTTACTGTAAAGTTTTATTCTAAGACTTTTTTTTTTTTTTAAGTTTTTGTTCAGCAGCTTCTTATGTACTCTTTATTTCCTCAACAACGGCCATTCACAAAGTCATAGCTAAGATAGATACTGCAAAAATAAAGAAAGAAAGAAATAACAATAGATAACAATAATATTTTTAATGAAACATTTTATACTATTTATTACTATTTTAAGCTGATTAATTAGAGTGGCTACTTCTCCTTGGTAAATTTTTGACTAAAACACAGCGAGAACTTTTTTTTCGCATAAAATTCACCTTGGAGTAAAGTTCATAAAACTTTTATTATATTTACTTCCTTTTACGTAGTAAAGGAAGTATTGTGATCGCGAAAAAAAATCACTCAAATTTGAGTCTAAATTTTGATTTTGCTCACCCCCGAATGAATGTTCAGTAGTTTTTTCGACCTGTCAGCACGTGCATATGTACCTACCAACATATAAGTAGCGGAAAAATCCTTTTCAACCACCCCCGAGTTAATTACGACGAGTTTTCTCGTGACGTCTGTATGTACGTGTGTGCGTATGTATGTATGTGGGTCACATAACTCAAAAACTATATGCCGTTGAAGCTTCTAGCTTGGTATGTAGGCTCTGAGGATGGTCTAGCTGTGCACCTCCCCTTGTGGTTGCATCTGAATGTGTGTGAATCAACGGGGTGTTTTACCCCTTTTTTGGGGTAAATCAGTGTTAATTTCAATGCAGACTCAAGTGATATGAATTGGCGCGACCACTTGGCGATATGTCGCCAAGCTTTTGGTCGCCAAGTGTTTGACCCCAACTTGGCGACAAATTTGGCGAAAAAATTATGTTTCGAATTTGGGTTCAACTTGGCGCTATTGGCGATATTTTGCGAAAAATTCATTGAATGATATTAAAATAAGCAGTATTTAGAAAATTAACCATTGTAAAATATTTTTTGCATTGTTTCGTGGCAGATTAGGGGAGTAAATATTTGAATTGTTACCTTGCTCACTCCAAGCACTTTTTTTAACACTTAAGGCAACTAATAAGAAATTTACACGTAAAAGGAAGTAGTGTGGGGTCCATACCAGATTTTTTTTTCTTCTTAAAGAGAGAAAAGCTTCTGGTAAAAACCCTGGATCTATCGTAGACGATAATTTTCTCGTGTATATATAGTATATTTGCATCTGAAATTTTTTTTAACTAACACTATTATCAACCCCGCTCTCAGAAGAGATTTAAGGTTTTACACATTTAAACCTTTAATTTAACTTCACGATGGTTTTGGGAGAAAGGTGCCAATTATAGATCCCGACCTGTTAATTGACTTGCAGATAAAGGAACATGCACTCTAGTATTACTATAACCTCTATGGTTGCTCACATAAATTAGGAACAAACAATTGCCGCTTATTCCCACTGCCCTAAAAGCCTTTAAAAAATCATGAATTTAAAATTTTACTCAGCAGTCAGGTGGATATCACTTAACGCTCAAATCAATATTAATACTCTCTTGATTTCTAGTAGCCGCTAGGTTTTCACGACGTAATCTGTTAGATAATTTCTTTTGAAATACAATTAGAAATGAAATTTGACTTCCTGTAAAGCATTTACGAAATATTCTAAAAACTCATCATGCCATGCAAAACGAAGAGGATCTTGGAAGGCATCTTTTAGAGGATTTCTTGCTCGACCTTTCAGTTTCTTGTTTTTTTAAATTCATTAGTATTCATTTGGTTTCTGAGATTTTTAAACGATATAAGAAAAGCAGCGTTGCGAGGAAGGAAATGCTTACCTAGTCACATTTAAGTCTTTTGTCTGATTCTTTCTGGATTGTAGAGATATTTCATGTTTCGACTTGATGAGCTTTGATCTAATGTTCCATGCTCTTGCATGATTGACAAGGCGTGGCTAATAGAAATAATAAATGAAAAAAATAAGAGAGGAGAAACAATTCTTGAGAAAGAAAGTGGGTTTGTATGGGAGGGGGGGGGGCGTGCAGATCTGTTATTTCTTTTCCCTTGGAAGAAAAATGTAGAAATAATCTTGCAGTATTCCAAAAATATCGTGTTTTGTTGCTGGATGATAGCTTGATTTAGGAAAAGATAGCGCTGTGGGTAGAATTAGAAACTGGAAACGACTTCAGTCATAATTTATTTGTTGAATGGCTATCAATAGTCACATAAAGAAAGATGCATACCTCACAATATGTGTTTTAAGGCAAGATTTTGTATGATGCGACAGTTCGAAATGTTTTCCTAAATTGTGCAAATTGATACAGAAAACTGCACTCGAAAATTTTCTATGTGCTAGTTAATTTTATTTAAAAATATTTTATATACTCACGTTTTGAATTTTGTGTAATTAAGAGTTGTCAAACGACCCAATGATTTTGATTATGCTGGCAGGGTGGCTTAGTTTTTAGGCATAGGCTTCTTACACCCAAATTCAAAACTCGAACCCAGTCTACATCTTTTCAAAAATGCAAAAAGTTATTGGCGTTCAGCTCGTATGATACGCCGCCATGTTGAAGATGCTTTGAATATCTGTTTGGCTTGAATACTTTTGGCTAAAGTAGATGCCTTATACAATTTTTTAGGAGCCTATGTGCTTCCATCCGTTGGAAGACTAACAACAAAATTCTAAAGTAGAAATGGTAACATGCCGTTAGTGGCTATACACGAAAGAATGAATTCCATACTGCAAAATATGAACTGTGTGTTTTTTTTTTTTTTTTTTATAATACTGGCAACCGAGGTTAGAAATTATTTTAGTTTCTTACTGTAAAGTAAGGAATTTTACAGTTTATTGCCGTAAAATTTATCTGCATTATTCTGTAAAAACAACAGTATAATACTGGTAGCAGAAGTTCCAGTTTAAAGCTATAAAATACACGGCAATAAACTGTTAAATTAGCAATTTTATAGTTTATTGCTGTAAAATTAGCCATTTTACAGTTTGGTACTGTAAAAGTAGCAATTTTACAGTTTATTACTGTAAAATTAATAATTTTTACAATTTATTACTATAAAATGAGCTGTATCATACTGTAAAAACAATACTCATATTTTAGTGCAGCCCGTGAGTAATGCAAATGCAATACGCATTGAAAAGCAGCCTAATTGTAAATGCATATCTTGCTTGCATGAGTCTGCCGCAACTTGTTGCTTACCTTGTTAATGAAAACTCTTGCAGATCTCCCATAAAATTTTATAATTTATGATGATTAATACCATGTTTGTTTCAGTAAATCTAAGAGGCCTGATGGATACTAATTATTTTTCAAGAACTTTGCTCAAGTTATTTTTTTCTTTTCTTTTTTAGTAAAGCAAAATGACTTCTTTAACAATGATTATATAGCCCATTAATTTTGTCGTGATGTAAATCAGTTTATCGCGATTTTATATTGCCGTCTTCATTCCCTTTTCTGCATGATACCATCTTGTAATTGTCTTTTGAAATGATACGAACTATATTGCGTGCGCTCTGAATTTCGCTTCTGGCGTTGACTTGCTTCAGATTTTTTTTAAACTGTTGCTATGTATTTCCGAATCTAACTTCTTA